>JAOANR010000008.1:1200000-1501569 GCA_030278955.1 Hygrophila difformis | reverse complement strand
TGTAACGCCCCAAAAATTTAAAACCAAATTTCTGTGACGTCACTGCCGTGTTACCTCTCTTAAACTGTTGGCCAATCAATTTAAGATCAATAACACGTAGCCAAGTAACAGGAAGCCAATGAATCATAATACAAATCCAGAAAGGAAACCTCACATCATAACAGACGTCCGGCTTACAAGCCTTATTCATGCGACATAACAGTCGACATATCAGTCTCATCTCAACCTGTCAGAGATATCAAGTACACACAAGACAGAACATAATGTACCGATCGGTACCACAAGCAGTACGAGACAAGGTAATAGAGTCATAGCATATTATTCAAGACAAGCACATAGGTCCACAACATGCAAATGCATCTCTAGGTAGATCACTCATCCCCAAACCCCACATCGTGCTCAGGCTCTGCGTCCTCCCCGGGAATATCTATACATAAAAACATAGCAAGGGTCAGTACAAGGTACTGAGCAAGAATAGAAGAATCGGCATAAGGGGAAACAAGAATTAACTTGATTCCCTAGAAGTATATTTATACATATATGTGGAGATATATTCCGTTTTTAAACATTTATTAGGCATAACATAAAAATTGAGCAGTGCAAATAAGTAAACATCACACCGTCCCATACCGGTGCTTCAACCACTGCAAATAAGATGAATGATGGATGATGAGATGAAATGTTATGACCTAAAATGTCTATCTACCCTAAATGCATCACATAAGCATGTCTAGCGCGCACCTAGGTACCATGGTCGGGGCATAACATAAAAATTGAGCAGTGCAAATAAGTAAACATCACACCGTCCCATACCGGTGCTTCAACCACTGCAAATAAGATGAATGATGGATGATGAGATGAAATGTTATGACCTAAAATGTCTATCTACCCTAAATGCATCACATAAGCATGTCTAGCGCGCACCTAGGTACCATGGTCGGTATTCCCTCCCATATAAGGGTCCACACCCCTTAATGGTCGAGAGACATACCCACAGTGCCCCCGCCGCGGACACTAACAGCTGAAATCGTGGCTTACGGCAAGCGGGTCAGGCAAAGGGTCATGAGCCCTCTCCAGCCAAAATCAGACTAGGATATAAATCCTTTCCAGTCTCAATGCTTCTGGGTAGCAATCCCACTATGCCCCTCATCGGATACCGATTCGTAAGCATAGCGTATTCTACCGTCGTGGCATTTTATATCATCACAGATATTCACATATCATCACAGATATTCACATATCATCACAGATATTCACATATCATCACAGATATTCAGATTCAATTCAATCACTCATCTCGAGTGAAGTATTTTCCTTAAAATAGATAGCTTTAAAATAGTCTGGGCTCTTTGAAATATACTACTAGTTTATAAATGATAACTTTAAAAATAATAATACTTGAAAATAATAGTTTTTAAAAAGAATAATCCGGGCTCTTTAAAATAGTAGTTTTAAAATATTCCGGGGTGTGCCAAGTCCCACGTATCGGCATCAACAACTCATCGCGAGTTAAGTATCAAAGGTGTGCCAAGCCCCACATATCGGCACCAACACATGTTCAGATTCAATTCCACACATGTCAATACGTAAATTACGCGTCATGACAAAATAAACAACTCTCCACGAGTTAAGTGTCAAGGGTGTGCCAAACCCCACATATCGGCACCAACACTCACATCAACATAGAAGCGAAACAAGACTCGATCTCAACTAAGGCATAGTAGATCACCGCTAATCGCAACTAGGTTCAAAGATTGTGAGCATAATGATGGTTATGGCATGCTAGAAGCATAAGAAGAACTAAGGAAACACGAAGGACGAAGAACCGGAAAACGAGCGAACGAACCGCGCGGGCAGGAGGGGTGGCGCGCACCCCGCGCGGTTTTCTCAAGAAAACCGCGCCAACCCCGCGCGGGTTTCGTCACGGGCGTCGTGACGTTCGATCGCGCGCTGCTCGCGCGCTGTTTGGCTAAAGGGCGCCCCAACTGCGCGCCGACACAACAGAAACGATGGAAATGGCGGTTTCCGGCCATTCCACCGATTATGCCCCCATTTAGGCCTATCTCTACCCTTGCCTGATATGTAGATGAGTCTCCAAGCTCCTCTTCTCAACCTGCAAGCTTCCAATCAACAATTCCAAGCTTATATTGCAAGAATCAAGCTCCAAACATCATAATTCATCCAAGAACATGATTTCTTGATCTTGAAACCATTTGAAGCTTAAAAACTGAAATCAACAACACCAAAATGGTCTCAAGTACTAACCTTAGCTTCCTCAACTGATTTGAAACTCCCAAGCAAGGATTTAACACAAATTCCAAGCCGATCTACAAGAATTTCAACCCAAACTCTTCAATCCCGCCACCAACATAACACCCTCCAAAACCCACTTCAAACTTCACCCAAAACATGAATTAGATAGTGGAAATTACTTACCTCATGTTATACTATGAATCCCCCACTTGATTTGGCCCTAAAATCTCCAATTCCTCAAGAGATTGAAGATCCCCAATTGCACCAAGAGAGAGTGACGGGAATGGGAAGGGAAGGAAGAAGAAATGGGTTTCTAACACCCAATAATTCAGATTTTTAAGGGTAGAATGGATCCGGGTCGGATCGGAATGTGGGTTAAAAGGTTTACACTACTTGTCTTGACCACGTTGCACCCATTTGAGCACTTGACTCTTATTATTTACTGAGTTGAACTCACTTATTTCCCCCACTTAAATCTTCATTTCCTACAAAATAATCCACATACTAAGTCTTTTGTTAATTAACCGTAATTAAATTAATTAATTATGAGTTAATTAAATCGGGGTGTTACATTTTTCTAAAAAAATTAGGGCCAAAATACAAACTTTGAAAAAGTTGATGGGTGTTAAATTGATCTTTTCAAGGAAAATGTAGAAATTGATTGTTTTTCTAATATTATAAGTACTAATTTGAATTTTGAACTTTAATATTGATATTTTTTTACAAGTTGGGGTCTATTTTTTGCCAAAATAGTTTAAGTACTAATTTTAAAATGTTGGTTTAATTGAGGTATATCTTTCGGTAATTTTTTTCCCCCTAAGGAATTGACTTCCCATATTTTTAAAAGTTGGAGTTGGTTAGTTATGCCTCATTTGCCAAATATATATAATAAATTCTGATTTTTTTTGTATATACTGGCTATATTTTTTTAGTTGTAGTTGGTAATATTCATTTTCTTATGATATTATATTCAAAAAATTAGTTTTAAGGTAAATGTAATTCTATATTGTCTACATCATTCTTTTACGACACCAGTTTTCCAATGTTTAATTGATTGCTTAAATGATAATTTAATGAAATAACACGAGTGTAATAGTAATGGCCTTAAAAAAGTTCATTTGTGTACGTGTTGACTTCATTTAGTGGTGTACTACCAAAAATATTTTTACTAAAGGTTTATTATGTATATATATATATATATATATATATATATTTTGCATCTTTTAATTTGAATTCAAAGACAAGAGAAATATAACATTTTGATGGTTAATTTTTTTTAAAAAAATAGAAGGTGTGGAGTTGCTGAGAAATAAAGGTTTTTATGCCGTGTTTGTGCCACTTATGGGAAAAATGAGAAACTAAATATTTGTATTTTTTAATTAGTGAATGTTATTTCTAAAATGCTAGAATACATGATATTTATATATTTTATGGGTTTGGGAAGGAAATCTTTAGCTGTATAATTAAAAATGAGTTACTGAGTATTATTGCTTTAGTTACTTCCAGTTACATAATTTACTACAGGATAATAGCAATAACAAGATGCACTGACTCCATATTAAAATATTAATACATATAAATACTTATCAATGATTAATGTTCACATGCGTTCCATTGACTTTAACTTCAATATTTGTACTAAACACAAGTTTTCTCAAATTTAAACCATTGTGTTAGATGGTCAGTTCTGCCCATAACCTTGAATTTTAAGTCTCATACTTCCTTTGTTTTTTTTTTTTCATTTCGAAAAGTGTAGTGAATTTATATTGTCATTATTTCTTTTGATGTTTTGAAAATAAATACTTATGAACATAATCACAAATTTTATATTTTAAGTTTATCAAAAAGTCATCAATTGTATTAGTCGATTTTACATGTCATATGTTGATCTATTTATAAGAAAAATGTGAAAACCCAAAATGTGACTGTCCAACATGGTTCTTATTTGCAATGCATTAAAAATATTTATAATAGTTATAATGATGTGCCAAAAATGTATTGGCCGATATATTACAAAGAAAAATAGGAAGTCCGATGAATGATCATTATATGATAGTTGAACAGATTGCCAATGTGGTTTAAAATATAAGCATAAATAAAATGGTTACTACTTTATCGAAATAATTGATCATCATAATTATGGCAATAATCAACAAAATTATTATCCAATAATTTTATATTAATGATTAATAACACATTTTTGGATTAATTATCCAAAATCAAATCATTATTCAAATTAAAAGGAATGACGTATATAATGAAGTATGATAGTTTAGATTCAATGAATAAAATAAATATGATTGAATAAATATTGTAAAAGTTATTTATTTACGGGACAATTACAATATCTTATGAAATAAATAATTGAAATTCATAGTATGTTATTATTATCGGATGTTTATGTGACAATATAATAATTTCCTACATAATCACATCCACAAAAATAATTATATATTACAATATTGACATAATGATTAATATAACGGTATAATCGGATGCACGCCATTATATGGCGAAATTATATGCATGCTTTGCGAATTCTTTTGAAAAATAAAAATTTACTCTATCAAAAATTTCCCATCAAATCCCACGCCAAGAAATTTCTGAAGTGCACAAAGTTTGACAACGAAATATTGATGAAAAATATACAAAAGTAGTGCCAATTACAGATGACCGAACTATGATAAAGAAAAATATGCAAAACGAAATCCAATTTTTTGACCTACGTTATCAAAATCCGATTAGGGTAGGGCGAGCCGTCCCCACGGTTGCTTAAGGGGCTTTGAAAGACTTATGAAGTTTCAATCCTTCACGTTTAAACCTTTAGAGTTATCAAAGCTCTGAACTCAGATTTCTCTAAGGTACCCAATAATTGATTGCAGTCTGACGACGACCATCTGATTGGTATATGAACCAAAATTTTTTATAATTATGATAGTTATATTTCTATTTAGCATTAAATTTTAAAATACATATTAATAATTACTTAAAAGATTATAGTAAATACTAATTCCTATAATCATTACCAAAATTAGACAAAATATTTTGAACAAAAATAATATTTTTGAAACTTAACATAGAATCAAAAAATAATTATAATGAAAATTTATTAATATATTATAGATTGAAAGATTAGTCCATAGAAAATAATAGCAACAAAAATTTAAAGTCCAGTTATAAGATTTAAATGAATAAAAGATAACAAAAAAGTATAAAAAATATGGTGAATTACTATTATTATTATTATTTGCTTAACTGCCTATAGAGTTAGGAAATGGATGGTGGAAGTCCATGGCACACAAATTAAAAATGCGGGAAAATGCTGGGATAGGGGTCGGGTGAGAAATCGAATCCCCAACCTATAATTTGATAGTCTGGGGACTAATCCCCTAAACAGTCTTAGGATTAATCTGCTTTGTATATGTAGAATTTTTCTTTGAAAGAGGCAACCCTGAAATACCCATCAGATCCTCAAGGGATTAGTTTTAGGCCCATGTGATTTAGATATATCCGGTATACGCAAAAAAAAATATATAAATAAATATTCTTTAAAAACTTTAGGGATAATAGTCAAAATGAACAAAATATTATAGAGTAAAATGATATTTTTTAGAACCTTCATAATGCAAATATATTATTAGTTCCAAATTTGGACAGAATTGTTAAGATGATCGAGGTTGTGATGACGTTGACAACATGGCTGAAAAACAACCGATTGTCGGGAGTTGAAGAACGAAAAAGATGTTGATGTAGTGATAATGGCCAGAAATGACCATTATTTTCAATCCATTTCTGTGTCTTAAACGGCATTTGATCGCATTCCGGTCTTACATTAAGTAAGAAAGCAGTTGAATTGGACTGATTTATGCATAATTGTAGAAATAATAAGCTGGTGTGAAAAAGGCAGAAATATGTAATTTTATTACATATTTATGTTAGAAAAATCCAAAAACATGAGAAAAAGAAAAGAAAAGAAAAAGGAATGAAAAAGATGGGGAAAAGAAAGAAAAAGCCCACAAAAAGAATACTTTCGGCCCATCTGGCCCAATCCAGCAGGCCCAGGAATACCTTTGTCGCGGAAGCCCCTTTGTCGCGATGCATGGTTCCGCGACAAAGGAGGGTTCCGCGACCAAGCAAGCTCAGATGAAGGAGAAGACCAGCCAGATACCTTTGTCGCGATACCTTTGTCGCGATGCCCTGTTCCGCGACAAAGGTCCATTCCGCGACAAAGATGCACTTTTAGAGACACAAGACCCAGTCGAGAAGCTTTGCCACATGCAGTGTGTTCCGCGACCAAACCTGGTGCTCCGAGACAAAGCTGTGATGTGTGTGATGTCTTGAGACACAATGGGCTCAAATCAAGGCCCATGAGCTTAGGGTTTCCCCTCTATAAATATGAGGTGTTTCCTTTGAGCTAGGAGTTGGAAGAATTTTAGAGAGAAAATACACTCTTGAAGACAAGTTGGGAGCTGAGTAGTGTAGTTTAGTTTAGGGTAGTGTAGTTAGGTTTTTCTTGTATTATTTAATTCATGTATTAGTTAGATGTAGTTTACTGCATTTTAGTCTAGATAGCCAGTTTTTACATCTTGTTTCTTGCTCTAAACTTTTGTTTAAGGGTTTGTAATACCCAAATCATGGGTATTAACAACACCATTTAATAATATGGGAAAACATTCTCCATTTGTGTCCCAAAAATCATGAAATGGGTCTCACACCCCATGGATCTTACTGCTTTCGTTTTCTTTGGGTCATTTAATGTCACTACTTGGTGACTCTTCTTTGGATAATGTTGCATGCTTATGGGTGATCAAGCTCAGATTAGGGTTTCTTAAGTTTTAAGTTTGTTTCATTTCCATATTGTTTAAGCATGTTCTAGCTAGATTCAAATTCTGTTTTTGTCATTTTTAGCTTAGTTTAGCTTTTGAATCTGAAATGGGTGAGATCATACACAATGCATGCCACTGTTCCACTTTACTTTTCTGATATGTGTCCTGGACACACCTTTGTCGCGGAACCACGTTCCGCGACAAAATGATGCTTTGGCGACAAAGGTGCCAAAGAACACTTGTTAGCCATTATTTTAAAACCCTTGGTCGCGAAACAACCCTTGTCGCGGAGCCATGTTCCGCGACAAAATCCTTATTAGCGACCAATGACCCAAATACTTGTGATTTTATTCTGGAAGGGCTTTGTCGCGAAGCAACCCTGTCGCGGAACCACGTTCCGCGACAAAACCTCTTGTTCCGCGACAAGAATTATGCCTTGTCTAATTTTCAACCTTTTTGTCGCTATGCCTCATTGTCGCAGAACCATGTTCCGCGACAAAATTTCTGCTTAGCGACAAAGCAAACCCTAATTTTCAAAATCCCATTTCTCTTATTTCCCACCCTTTGTCGCGAAACCCTTGTCGCGGACCCATGGTCCGCGACACAAATTCTACTCCGCGACAAAGTGGCAACTTTTTGCCAAACTTTTATTCTTCGTCTTCCTCATTAACTAATTGGACCTTTATATTAATATTTTAATGTTGGAATCCAATGATCCCAACCCATGATCATTTTGATATAAAGAACTTTGTTCAATTCCACTAAAAGATTCTTCTACAAATGATCAAACTCTCATGATCTAAGCACATAATCCGGACTGTAATTAGTTAATTATGGAATGAGTGATTATTTAGACATGAAGAGTAATTATGGAATCATTTCCATACCTTGCATGAGAAACCAATGTCTCTCATGCAAGAAGATTCAAAATATTTTTCTTTTATTTATTTTATTTTGTCTTTTCCGTGATGTGTGAAACAGCTAATAAAGAATATATCAGATTAATGTTGGCGGGTATTCCCACACGGATAACTAGCTCGTGGTCTGTATATTGATTATTAGATGTTATTTTGCATGGTCCGAATAGTGGTCAGTGGAAGCCTTGGCGGTTCGTCCATCCTGGATTATAATAGCTGCTCAGCTGATCCCTATCCGGATACAGTTTCTTTTTTTTTTTATCTTGATTTCAAACCTGAATTTTGAGCTGTAATAGTATCAAATGATGTCGATCAACATTGCTTGAATAGTATTACAGTAAGAAAACATGTAGGTTTTTCTCTCATTTCACAGATAGTAGGGGTCTTGATGATAGCGATCACTGTTGTTAAGATCTTCTGCTGTCTAAACTCATCCCACCTGGAATAGTCAGGACCTGGTTAGCAGATGTTTGCAGTCCAGATTATCTTGACTATTCTTGTCATCTTTTTAGCCAAAATAACTTCTTCTCATCTCCGGCTATTTCATCTCTGTGTATCAACTTCTGTCTGAACCCGCCTTATATTTTGGGTTATTTAATTTCACACTTCTCTATAATTTTATGCATGATATTATTATGTAGATATTGTGGTCAATATTATTTTGGGATCCTTCCCTTGGACATAGAAGTCTTGATTTGAATCAGATGGTTCACATTAAATTTCCAACAAAAATTCATTTATAAAATCCGGATCTGAGTAAGGGATAAATTCCACAGTTATGACTGATTTGGATCCGACCGGGGTTGATTTTGGGAAATTAGAAGCAGAGTCAGCGATTAGGTCTCACCTAGACTGAAAGGATCTGTGTTTTAATTGAGAGTCTAGTACCTGACAGGGAATGATTTTCAGACATCTATTATTTTCCAAAATTGCTGTTTGTTGGAAATCTTGTATTAAATGTTGCACTGGGTCAGATTCCACTTGGATTCCGATAAGGTGTGACAGATAATACTAGAGGAACAACACTCGGGCCTTGGTTATTTTCTAAGGTAGGGTTGAGTATTCTTTCAACTGCTATCCTCTTCTGCCAAAGCCTCTTTTTGAGTCCTGAATGAGTGCATCCGGAACGAACTAACCTGTTAGTTTGTTTCATTAGTTTGTATCTCATAACCACCCAACGGGAAGTGAACACTTAAAGCGGTTCACTGAGATTAGGGAATTCTTGATCCACACCCGATCATCCTGACTGGGGGCTCTCTTTTACTACCAGGGTCAGACTTTCAAAAACCTCCGAGTGATAGGTTTTAAATGCTTTCTTTACTGCTTTCTTTTAACCGCTTTCGTTAGAGGTCACTCGGTTGTATTGAGAGTTGTGTAACTGCTACTAGGATTGAGAGTTAAGGGATAGTTCAAGGCTTGATTAGAATCTCTGGGTGTGACATGGGGGAATGATAACAGTACTTGGCATTCCAATAAATGATTTGTCAGGTGTTGCTCGTCCACCACAGATGGCCAACATACTCTTGCAAGGCATTGCAAGAGGAGTTGTGAGTCTGTGGTATCTTAGAGTTTGTTTTCTTAAGAGCATGTAAACTCTTACTGTAAGTACCTGTCTGTTAAAGGGAACATGGTATAGAGAGCATGAAAATTAGCTAACTGGAAGGATTATCCCAAGCTAAGATCTGTGTATTAAAACGGAAGTTTAATTGTGTCTCATCTGAATCTTGTCCAATCTTTATTACTTTCTCCCTGTCCCTTCTGTCTCAATTTAGATTCGCTTTCCTAGATAATTTTAACCGCTTTCCTAGAATAATTTCATTGCTTTCTTAGATTAAATTCAATTCGCTCTCTAGAATAGTTTTATCTGCTTCATTTAATTGCTTTTATAGTTTAGTTTAATTTCTGTTAAGTAGTTGATAGTCAAAACACACACTTGAATTGAGTAACCGAGTGGAAAATCTTAGTAAACGACGTGGGCTCTGCTTCTATCGCACATCCTCCAGTGAACGATCCGGTCTTACTATAAATTACTGCAATTTTTGACACCGTGCGCTTTCGGGGGCACAGTTTCTTAACACGAGTAATAAAAACGTGGCAACTTATAAATATATCCCTAATCATAACTCAGCCACCATAAATTGGTTTCATTAAATAAAACCTAAACCAGGATTATGATTTTTCGGAAAATACTCATGTAGTGGAAATCTGTCAAAAGTTTCATGGCAGGAAATCTTATGGCAAGAATTGATGAGAAGTATCATGGCACATATGCCGGGGACCCTCAGTGTGAGAGGCTGAATGTCAACATATCCCGGCTGTACCATGAAATTTGTCAGCAGTTTCATGACAGAGAGGACCACAACGCCATTTGAAATTAAAACACCACACTTGAGTAATAAAAAGATTAACAATCTTGATATATCTCTAAACCCCTTCCCGTGAATCATAACTCTTTTCTTTTAATAAATCAATCCTGATATATTTCATATAAAAATATACTCGTGTTAGTGAAACTTGTCAAAAGTTTCATGTAGCAAAGTCTGTTACAACAGATTGATGAAGAATAATTTTTTGCGATGTTCGTTGTTAAGTTCATGTATTCCAAAAAATTATATTCTCATTTTATAAACTCATATAAGTTCAACATGCAGCTGGCGAAAGAATATAGTAATAATAAAATATGGCTACCACAAGCTGGGCCAGGCCCATTCACTTTCTTAATCTATCCCAAATTAAAACCAGCCCAGTAATTTCTTCCGATTTTTATCTCCGCAGACTGCATTATTTGGTTTATTTTTTTTTTTCTTAACCCAATTTTCGTAAATAATTAATTATTATTCCTCTCCATGGTTAGCAATTATGAACCTCAACTCGTCCATGTATCCTCCAAAAAAAAAAAAAAATCGTGTATGTCAAATTGATGCAATGGTTAGAGCATTGTTGATAATTAAACAATTTATTTATTTAATGTTAAAAATATCTCAACTTATGTTCAATATATGACAAGAAAGGTGTTTAATATTTTAAATACCTATTAAATACATTCATTTGTTTAATTCATTCAACAAGTGACTTATTACACAATAATTGGTCCATATACGTGGAAAATTAAAAATCAAAGAAAGCAATTAATTCAGTACAGTAATATTATTACAACAAAAATTTTCTTTTTGAAATATTGCATCTCATAACTCATTAAATCTGTCAAATATATGTAATATTATTTGATTAAAAAATACTCTCTTTTTATTTTTAATGAAAATGTTACAACTCATTATTAGAGCATACTATTACATTAAATGATCAAGATAATACATCACCTAAAATAGTAGAATACGATTACATTTAAGTAATCGCGATTTCAATCTTTGATTTGTTTCAATGTTGCATGAGTTTGACGGAATTATTATTTCACTCATCTCGCTACTAAAAAGTGACGATTCTGTCAATATTTAAGAAAAAAAAAAAATAATATTTTGTGATCACCATCTCAAATTGGCGATTTCGGGCTAAAATGGAAACCGAAGTAAAAGTATATTATTTTGATAATTTAGCCGTTATGAGATATCCTAAGTGTTTTAGTTTGATAATGACCACGGTTAGCTTGATTATGAGTTCGAGCTCAAAAACGTAATCCCATTATTTAAGAGTAACCCTCCAACGTTATTATACTGTTATATAGACATAACACATGTATTTAATATGGAATTTGGTTTGGGAACTGAATCAGCAAGTGTTGAAGTGCTGAAGGAGTTGAATGAGTGCTTTATATGTGTTGAGTATTTTTATACAGCCTAAACAACATTCAGTACCCAACGAAGTATCTCATTAACACCCTGCACACACACATTTGATTAGGTCCGCACGCTAGCATTTGTGAATGTTAGACGCCGTATAATATTGGAATATACTACCTTCATTTTTGTGAATGTGTTATTAATATTTGATTCACGTTTATACAAAAGTTATGGAATAAAAGACATAATCAAGTAATGAGATCTTATTAGAATTGTCTCATAACAGTAAAAAGGAAGTGTATATATATATACACACACCAATAGAAGGCAAAATAAATTAACTAAATTTGGGGGGCCCTCGTACATATGATGACAATAACTTGGCATTGCAGGATGTGGTCCTAATTTACACATAAATAAACATACGATAATGCATATTCTTCTGTATACCGAAACCCTAGTTTTACTTAAGTGCCTCTCTCGCTGACGCCCGAGCTAATCTTCAATTTTTCTTTTCATAATTTGGACCACAAAAAACCGACCCATTAACTTTTATTTTTATTTGTACGTTATCATTATACTATATATAAATATGTCGTATACTTAATTCATGATTATTACTTAATATTATTTAAAACGTGCTGGATGATTGGCATATATATAATATAAATAATGAATAAGACCTACATGTGAAGAAAGTTTTCGGGTTAAAACATTATAATTGTTGAAAAAATCTGAAATTATTGGGTCGCGCGACATCAATGATGAAGTATGTGATTGATATAATACGATATGAGTTAATTTTCATCTATATTAGTATATGTTTATATATAGTAATTAATTAAGCATTTCGTTTCAATAAGTAACATTTGCAGACAATCAAAATCAGTATATTGAGATCAAGCTATTTTCAAAATTTATAGGAGCTAGTATTAGATTAATAATCGGATAATTGGATGAGTTGACATTTTTATATCTGCAGCTTCTCATGTCTTTTCACCATATATAATTGGATCAGAGCAAATTAAAAACCAAAAGTTGCAAACTTAAAACCCTCCATTTAATTGAGCCATAATTGAATGGTTTCCGAAATAAAGAACAATAATAATATACCAAACTTCTAGCAAAAGAAATATACTCCATAAAATAATGTAAGGTCCTATACTTGGTTTTCAACTCTTGGCTGAAATAATCCTTCAAAGTTTTAAACTGATAATTCATCAAAGATTTTGATCAAAAAGCTTAAACAGAAGTAGATTAACTAAAGTCTAATTAGACTTAATTATAATAATGTCATCAAAATTATCATCAGAAACGTCGTAATTTAATATGAAAAACTATATATATATATATATATATATATATATATATATATATATATATCCAAGTGGTTCTATTTATATATATAGAGAGAGAGAGGTAGCTAGGCTTTCTTACCGGTTTAACTGATTCAATCACTTGTGTCAGGTTCTAGACAAGCTAGCAATTTACTTGGACAATCTACAAAACATGAAATCACAAAACAATTTCATGATGATCACAATTCCTTTCCGCTGCCCATCCGATCATATACTGCCCTTGTTACGTTCGTCTCCTTGGTTGTTTTGTGAAGGCAGGAGATTTGCAGTCGTGCTGAAATGGATTGGTCTGCTGACTGCGGATTCAAGGGGACGTGGTGAGCTCTGAAAAGTCAGTTCTTTGGGGTCGAATTCGGGGCTGTTGTTGTTGGTAGTAAAATAGGGCTGCGTGCTCAATCCAGGCTGATAAACAAGCACCTGATGATGATGATGATGGGAATTCGAACCTGACGAGGCAGACATTATTGGCAGTAGCCCGAAATTGTGCTGCCAGTTGCAATCCTCGGGGGTTAAAGTTAATCCGTCGCTTCGTGGAGGGTGAGACAGTGTCAGATTCGAAGGATCCCATCGGACAAAAGTGTTGTAAGAAATTGAAGAATTCAGGAGACCTGACAGGCCTGCTGCTGCTGAGGAGGGGTTTGGGCTTACATGTTGTTGCCTCGGGGGAAAGCTGTTTTCAGAAACATACGAATTTTCCAGGTCAAATCGTCCTTCGTCTTGATCGTTTCTTCCCCAATTCGTCTCCTCCTCTCGATCAGTGCTGTTCTCCCCCGAAGCCTCCCGGGACAATTTATTATTCCCCCCCAAAATCCCTAATTTTGCCTGTTTCGAAGCATCGTTTGCTGTCCAGTTTACGACGGCATTGGAAGTGCTGGCCTTTAAGGTTTGCCTTTCGACCATTGCCTGGAAACTCCCCGGAGGGATTTCCAGGGGAGGGAGTTCGTCGATTTCATGCTTTGCAGCATTGAGCAGCCAGTCTACTACCTTGCTAGGTTGGTTAAGCCCTAACCGGTCCTGGAGATCATATAGCTGGATAGCCGTGGGAACAGACAGACGCACGCGCCTGTCTCTCAGGCCTCTCACGGTGCACACCTTGCTGTGTCGGTCTTTGCCTCCGAACGCCTTGGAAACGCGAACGATTCTGGGGTCCTTCAATCTGGACCAGGAGGGTGTTGTTGAGCTGCTGGATGGGAGCTTCAACTCTTTGGCGCCGCCATCTGTTGCGCTGATTTCCAGCTTGTTCAGATCTGTTTCCCTTGGAATCATCATATATAAATCATGGTAAGTAGTTCGATCCTTTTGATCTGTTGAATCTGTCGGAAAAACATAAACCCTCGTTGTACGCCTCAAATATCAATCTTTTCCCTTTCTGAGAGAGTCTTTGAAAACCCAATTCCTGTCAAGGGTTGGATTCTGAACAACAAATCAATCAGTAAGAAGAAATCGAAATTTACAAATATAGAAAAGATGAATCCATAAGTTGTTGCATCAAATAAAATTCTTTCCACACAGCACATATATATAGAGATCTTTTATAAGATTATAGCATCCATTTCACTTTATATATGTACCAAGAATTGAATACCTTTCTATGAATCTATCATATGTTTATTGCTGAATTAGCCTCACAGTGCAAGACACCAGATGCCCCTTTCTTCCTCAACTTGGAAACCAGCCTGCCTTGAGAGGACAAATATGAAGTGTATGATTGCTTCAAAGAGTAAAGTGAGTTGCACAAAAAAAGGAAGATATATTCACACCTGTGTGAATGGGAAAAAAACCAAAGAAGATGCTGCTCTTCAACCGACCACGCTAGCTCCCATTGGAAAAACAAGGAGTGGTTCTTGTTAGGCCACGTATAGACGGCCATATATCCAATGTATATGCTAGTCAATATCTTAATAATCAAAGGTAGCTGCAGCTCTAATTCCTCAGCCTAATTATGCAGAAGTAATTACCTGTCAGAGTACAAAACTAATGTTGGAATAGTTAGTTTAAACAAAATGCTAAACGAATGAATGAATGGACAAACGAAACCAACGATGTTTACCTTTTGAAATTTTTATGTGTTCTTTTTTATCCATGGGACCATTTCTCAAGTACTGCACGTCCTGTAGAGTTAATTGGCTTTAATGCTTTATCTATAGACAACAACAGATCCAAAGGGCTTTATGGCTGCGTTCTTACCACATGGCTTGACAGATCAACGCACGCCTAATTTTCCTCACAGGAGAGGGTTTTCCATTAATATTAATCCATTACAGTGTCATTTTTGGATCCAAAAAATCCTGTCGCCCAATCTTTGCTGAGATTGATGGTGTGACATTAAAGACTCATATATTTACAAAGAGAACTTAATTATTACCACAAAAGAGCAGGCTGCTAAAACTAGATTAGGGTTTTATTTAATTTGTACACGATCCTGAATATCATTGCAAGCTAGCCCTAGCTATCCATATACGTAGCCATCAAAATTATGAAAATTGGGATTGAAGACAGGAAACAAAATACTATAATTAAAGCAGGCAACATTAAAGACAAATATACAATATTACATTTCTTCAAAAAAAAAAATTATTTTTATTTGTTTTTTGGACTTTAGAGTGAGAGTAACCTCACCTTGATGCAAGTGATGAGGGACCATAAAAACCCTTATCAGCCCAGTGCTTGTATAGGGGAAGGACCACTCTCCATTTCTTCTGCTAAAGACTGGAAAAAAAAAAAAAAAAAATCATTAAAATTCCAGTAGCTAAATTGATAAACAAAAACTGATCATTATCTTTTTGCAATGTATGTAAAATGTACTCTTTTATCAGTTGAAGGAAGAACAGTAAAACAGATCAAAACATGGCTAAACTAGCTAGTTCCCGACCAGTGTGGTCTCCACAAGCAAAGACCACAGAAATTCAATTAACCGCGACACTGAATGAATTCGATGAAGCTAACCCTACAGAGGGAAGATATATATATACATGTAGATGGAAGTTATTGAATTATGTTGTTGCCCTCATGAATTTATTATTCCCTCCGTCCTATATTTATCTTCTTCGACACTGTAGATACGGAGTTTAAGAAAGTTGTATTTTATTATTTTCATGTGTACTTTTTGAGGGGTAAATTTGTCTATTTTTGTCTTGTACTGCAATTGTTAGTAAAATTAAGAATTGATTTTTTTGTAAATATATGGACATGTAGGGACATTTTAGTAAAAAAAAATTCCCTTTTTGGGGTAGGAAGATAAATGTGGGACGTCCAAAAACGGAAAGTAAGAAGATAAATATGGGACGGAGGGAGTAGATCTTAATTGGCAGCTTTGATGACAACTGAGTGGACAGGTAACTGTTAATTAGTCCATCTCAACATTAAGGATTTACTACGATTAATTTTCTTGTTGGAAACTTTGTCAATTTTGAAAGTAAAGCAAAAGGCGCCCTGCCTGTTATCACCTAATATATGTAGTACCAATAATTTCATCCTCCTTTACAGCAGTGTAACATACCAAGATGCAGACAACTACTCAATCATTAATTCCGTAGCAGTCTATCTTAATAACCTCACAATAATGTGTCATGAATTGAATTATTATCATTTGGAATTCCTCACATGCCTGTGTCAAGAACAAAGGGCTCAGTACTACTACTAACTTGTGCCATTTCATGGCAGTGAAAACATCAGCACCATATACAACGAGGTAGACCATCAGGGAAAACTGGAAACAAGCACACATCTGTCATGTAAGGGAAAAATGGTGGGAAGAAACCTGTCTGGACAAGTCATGATAAAACAGGGAGTGATGGGAATCTCGAGACGAGGTAAAGTGGGTAGAGGGATTTCCTGTTCATTTCTTTTCATTTCTTTATCTTTTGGCATTTCTGCCAAATGAAAAAAATGGTCCCGAGCCAAAACGATATCCTAGACAGGGAACTTTAGGTCAGAGTTTTCAGTGACACATCCCTTTTAATACTTTTAATTGCTTTCAGCCTCTTGCCCCTGTTCGAATTGAAAATAGTAGTAGTAGTAGTAGTTTAATTTTGAATCATGCATGCCCCACAATTTCATTACCAGTGCTCAGAAATCAGAGAACACGAAGGGGGCCAGTCTAATTAGGGCATTTTATTAATTTCTTACAGGAAAAAGGGTACAATGATTAAATTATTTTTAACTTCTTCATTTCGTTGACATTTCTTGGCGTGCTGCATTATTAAATACATTGCTGGCAATGCCTGAATGGAAGGCAAACATGATTTGATGTGTGTATTTGTACTGCTTACTATATGTATACATACAAATATATATATAAGCAGGTGTGTTTTAAAGCCTTCTCATGGATGGGAGGAAATTGCCGAATTCATATAATTCCAACAAAGTTATAACATAGGGCCAGAATGGGCTTTTGATAAGAATTTCAAGACAAAAAATATCTACTAGGGATTCTGATCAGGGGTGGGCAAAATATTCGAACCGATTCGTTGAACCGCTGAATCGAACTGAAATCGAACCGAATTTTCGGTTAACCGAGGACCCCGGAGCAAATACAAATATCATATTTCAGTATTCGTCCGGTTCAAATACAAATACAAATACTTTAATTTTTTCGCCCGGTTAACCGAACCGAACCGAATATATTTATTTTACTTTAAAAGTTATATATTTTAAATATTTTAGACATTTGATGGTATAAAATTATAGATAGATAACATATATCATTATTTATTTAATTATTAAATATAAAATAAAATAAATATAAAAAAACTAAAGAGCTAATTATCAAAATATATCACCATAATAAGCCTATATTGACTTTTTGTCTTTCAGAATACCATATTATTGAAATATACCTCTATACTAAGATTTGTTACATATACTAATATATTTTGATAATATTGAAAAGAACCACTGAATTCCATAGTTATATATATATTTCTTTAGTGTAGTAACCTTATCCGACCCTCTTAAAATATATAATGAAGTTTTTATTTTTTAAATCTTTTAGTTTCCTAGATTTTAAATATTCGAACCGAATCGTTTAACCGCTGAATCGAATCGAAACCGAAAGCCCGGTTAACCGAGGACTCCGGTTACAAATACAAATACTGAAATGAAGTATTTGCCCGGTTCAAATACAAATACAAATACCTGAAAAATTCAGGTTAACCGAACCGTGCCCACCCCTAATTCTGATGCATGTATTGTCCCAATTTAGCTGGAATTTAATTTTCTGTACAAAGGAGACAGTAAGTTCTTAATTAATCAATCAGGCAAGTTAAAACATTTTAATTTCCCCCAAACACCTATATTTGGAAGAAAAAAAAATGCAATCCTAGAACAATATTATATATACACACACACACTACAGGAAAAGAAAAGAAAAGTAAGGATTGATGGGTTGATGCATGAGCAAAGATACTGCAGTTCACTGCCATGTGTCGAATTTTTCACTGTCTGTACTAACTAAAATTGTTCACTTTTTCTAGGTTTTCTTTTATTTCTAATTACTTATTCAGTTCAATTCATGTCCCCTAGTTAGTTAGGGTTTTGTTTCTTTGTCCATTTCATTATTGGCATGGAAATAGATGAAATAAAAGACAAGATCGACAATTATAGTAACTGATTATCAAATTAGGACTAATGCTACTTGAATAATATAATACTAATATAATGAGAGTCACTCATGATACTACACAATTAAATAATGTCGACAGATGAATTGAATGTGAGGGGGAATTAATACTGAGAAGTATATGGCAGCAGCAAACAGTTGTCTTATGTAGAGTGATGGAGAGAGATGCAAAAATGAAGACATATTGGTGATGGTGATAGTGCGAGAGCTCATCAGCTACCGCTCTCTCATAAGACCACCACGTTGCAATGGACGACAGGACAGGAGGCTGCGGGGGGGCGGACCCCTTCTATTGCAGTTCATGTGTAATTAATACATCTGCAGGGTCTTGATGATTCCATAGTAGTAGTAGTAGTAGTATTAGTAATTAATTTGTACCAACACATACACAGATGTATATGTATAACATACTACTATATACTAGTTTATAAGAGTTCAATTAAATTACACCTACGAAGTCTCAAATATAATCAATGGAGTTTTGAATCTGGTAGTGAAAAATGAAATTATATATTGCTATAAATGTATGCATAGGAAAGACCCTGTGAGTGAAACCACCACAATAGGCATTGCCCCTAGCTAGAACCCCATAAAGGGGTTAGTCGGTCTTGAATGAAACCATACATAAAATGAGTGAGGATAGTAAAATTATCAATAGTATATTATGAACTAGACAATAAGGGTACCACCACACTGAGCTTCGTGGTGTGTATGAACCACATAACAATCCCAGTTTACCTTATTACATACTACTATTGTCAGATATTGTCTTTGATCTTGTTTATATATGTATGGTGGTTTGGTCTTGGATTACAGGGAAATACCAACAATAAGCATGTAAGCATATCCAGACGAGAAAAGGTGAAAACTACAGAAAGAAGCAAGCTTAAGTATATATACTTATATACTTCCTCCGTTTTTGTGATATTGCAACATTTCCCTGTTTGCTACTATTCATTGTTTAACTTTGATTCAAATTTTTATCATAGTTATACAAGGAAAAATATAGTCAAGTGAGATCTTGTTATACTCGTCTTATCCTGTAGTTTTATAATATCAACTTTTTATAATTTTTACTTATACACAATTTGAGTTATTAGTTGTTAAATGTGTGCATTGGGCTGTGCAACATGTGAATACTGCATTTTCATGGAAACAGATGAAGTATATATTTCAGTGTGCCTTTACACAGGGGCGGATCTATTAATAATTTAGGGGTGGCACGGGACACCACTTAAATTGATGAGATTGTTATTTTAGGGTAGTATTTTTTTTACATTTAACTAAATTAGGCTTGGTGACACCACTTAATTTTTATGGTGACACCACAATTATTCATTTCAACTAAGTTCCTCTATGTTTTTGTGTTGTAACTACTATTCCTAATTTAAATATAGCTTCCACTATTTTTTGGGACACCACTTAACAAAATTTCTGGATCCGCCACTGACTTTACAGAAAAAAGAGTCTTTAATTTGTGGCCATGCAAGATTAGGAAAATCAAAGGCATTTCATTAAAGAACCGTGGAATGCCATAATTATAGTCTATAGATATGGAAACTATTAAAATAGTAATTCAAGAAGAAAAATAAATCAATATTCTGTATAGAAATATGCATTATCAATAGACATCAGCTTCCGTAGCATAGTGGTAGTGCGTTCGCTTCGTAAGCGAAAGGTCGCGAGTTCGATCCTCGCCGGGAGCTTATTTCTCAAAGAGGGTTTTTTATTTTAGGGCAAGCAATGAACCGTATTTTAAGCCCAGCCTGTTACTGTATTACACAATGGCCTTTTTGTAATTGGTTTGTACTCCTATATGAGTCGGCATTCTAGTTGCACCCCATCCATCTTGTCTTGTTATTAAAATTATCATCATCCCTAATTAAAGACTAAAATCCACCATGAACGAACGAAGGGGAGGAGATGACCTTTACCCTCCGAATACATTTACATTCGCAAATTTTAAAATACGAATAGAACCAAATTCTCAGATAATCAGAAATAAGTCCTTCCCAAGAATCAAGATCACAGTCAGAGGTGAAAATAATACTCCCTCCGTTTTTGAAAAATTTTAACATTCCTGCGTTTCACGTTATCCAATGCACATTTTTTACGCTTAATATCTCAAATTGTGTAATGATAAAAATTATAAAAATTTAATATTATAAAACTCCGTGATTAGACGAATATAACAATATCTCACTTGACTATATTTTATCTTGTATAATTGTGTTAAAAATTTGAATCAAAGTTACTCAATGAATAGTAACTACTATGCAAATGTAACAATTATTTCCCAATGGAGGGAGTACATAATTAGAATTAAGCCTGAATGCTAAAAACTAAGTGCTTTCTTTGTTACGTGAGAGTATAAATTAGCAAGAGAGCAAACGGTACAAGTATACACCATATAATACATTATAGTACACCAAACAATAGATATCTGATGAAACTTTTCATTTCTTTTCCTGCAGGAGACTGACTGGTGTGTCCCTCCCTCCCTAACTATAAAAATGGCATGGAAAAAATGGGGGCAATTGCAAAACTGCAGTACAATTTACAAGCAACTACTTCTAAAATTTCAAAGACAAGAGATTCAAGATCACATTTCCACAATAAGGAAGCAGCAGTGTTACCTTTGTACACCTTGCCATGTGAAAGACTCCTTCTGGGGTCAGCTACGTGTGATTACTACAACGATGGGGGCTGGAGTTGTTTTAGCCGTCTGACGACCTGTTTCATTGTGGGTCGGGTGGAAAGTGTGTCCACGGTACACACCACAGCCAGGTGAAGTATTTCGACCAGATCATCGTGGGGGCTTGCATCCCACAAACCATCAGTGAAGAACTCCTTCGCGCGCCCCTGCCGGAGAAGCATGGATGCCCAATCAACAATGTTGAAACCATTTCCAAAGGAAGAAAAGGAGGGATCCAAAGCTTTCTTGTCAGAGAGCAACTCGAGCAGCACGACCCCATAGCTGTAGACATCTGCCTTGTCTGAGACGCGGCAGGTCATTGCGTATTCTGGAGCGACGTAACCGAAAGTTCCTGCTACGCCGGTTGTGGCATGGGTTTCCGAAGTCCCGAGGAGCCTGGCTAGTCCAAAATCAGAGAGATAGGCGTTGTAATCCCCGTCGAGTAAGATGTTGCTGGGCTTCACATCACGGTGAAGGACACGTGGGACACAATCATCGTGCAAGTAGGCGAGGGCACGTGCAATATCCAGGGCAATCTTGTGGAGCACCCTCCAATCAGCGGCTCTAGTGGACCGTTCCTGTATGAACTTTTCAAGGTTGCCGCCCGGCAAGTAGTTGTATATAAGGAACATCTCAGATTCGCTGGCATGGTACCCGATCAAAGTCACGAGGTTCATATGCCGATGTCTGCCCAGGGTTCTTATCTCCGCATCAAATTGTTGAAAACCTTGGAAGCGTCCAATTGAAAGGCGTTTGATGGCCACTCGGACACCTGGTGCAATCTCTGCTTTGTACGTTGCCCCAAAACCACCACTGCCGATACAATTGCTTCCATTAAAACCCCCTGTCGCTTGTACCACTATCTCATATGTCAATGGAACCCCAATGTCTATAAAGGATATCACTTCTTTCCGAACAGTTCCACTCACTCTCGACCTTGGTTTCCACTTTCTGGTGTAACAGAAAAGGACAATAAGAGCAATAAGAACAGATAAAATAGCTGCTGCAGATGTCACAGAAGCAATCTCAATAGAATTGAAGCTATGTTTCCTTCGTTTTGAGCTTTGATCTGACACTGGAAACGAGCCATCAGTTTGGTCGCCACCTGTTCTGCCTTGTTGATCCGGAGATGAAGATATTTTAGAACAATTCAGAAAAGTATTCCCAGAAAAGCTCTCACAAGTTATCACACCATTGCTCAGAGTCACTGGTCCTGACAAATTATTCGAGGAGGCATTTAACACTAGCAAAGTGGATAACCTTGCCAATCCAGAGGGGAACAACCCTGATAGCTTATTGTGGTTCAAGAGAAAGACCTTCAACTTATTCAGATTAGTGAGTTCGCTTGGAATATCACCAGAGAGTGAGTTCCAAGATAGATCAAGAATTTCCAGAGCATCTAGCTTCCCCAAATTGGCAGGGATTGAACCAGTCAGATTATTCCCAGCCAAATATAACTGTTGGAGATCCTTTAGCAGTCCAACGCTGCTAGGTATTGAACCTTGGATATAGTTCCAGCTCAAATTCAAAACAGTGAGGGAATGCAAATCACCAATGCTGGGAGGAAGGCTCCCCTGAATTTGATTACTGGAAGCATCTAGACGCATCAGAGTCTTGCACATTGTAGCAATATCAGTTGGAACTGGACCACTCAATACATTGCTTGTGACGTTAATAATAATGCCTCCCGCTTGATCACACTTATCAAAGAATGGCGGAGGAAAGGATCCTGTAAGCGTGTTTCTGCCAGCAAAAAATGCATAAATTGTTTCCTTTCCCAACCTTTCAGGTGCAATAGGCATCAACGGCAGCATGCCAGTAAAGTGGTTAGAACCAAAATTATGTAACACTGAGATAGCATCACTGTTTCCATAAAACTGCAAAGAAGTTTCAATCTTCGTTCTGTATCCAAAATATGACAAATAGACAGAAGAAGGATCAAAGGGATATACAGAGTCCCAGCGCACAGACTGGATAGGAGCACAAGCATTGTGATTGAACTGTGGAATGGAACCTGACAGAGAATTCGAACTGACATCAAATAGAGTCATACAAGGAACTGGGATTTTGTCCACAATCTCCCCAGTCAGTCTGTTGGAGCTTAAATCAAGATAATGCAGCTTCCTGCAGTTGCTAAGTCCCTCCGGGATTCCACCAGTGTACAAGTTCTGACCCAAATTGAGAATCTCCAAGTTGTCACAGGTCCCCCAGCTCGAAGGAAGATTCCCTTTCAACATAGCCCTTGGAGCCCACAGCATCTTCAAGCTCCTAAGGCTGGTAATTTCAGTTGGAATAGAGCCTTGATAAAAGTTGTAGTCATCTGTAGCATAATCTCCTAAACTGGAACCATTTGGAAGAGGATTCCATATGTTTGACAATACAAGGACAGACAACTTGGAGCAGTTAGCAAGCTCAGAGGGTATAGGACCACCAACACTATTCCTGGACACGTCGAGCACCTCCAACTGGCTCAACCGGCCAAGTTCGCCCGGAATGACATCCTCCAACAAATTTGAATGCAAAAGAAGACTTTTCAAACTTATACAGTTCCCAATTGTGGTAGGAATTCCCTGTCCCAGGTAATTCCCCGAGAGATCCAAATGTTCGAGCTTCCCACAATTAGCCCCGATCTCAATCGGTATCGATCCAGTGAATTGATTCACGGACAAGTAAAGACCCCTCAAATCTTTAAACCGACCAATAAAACCTGGAATTGATCCTTTGAAGTGATTCCCAGCCAAATTCAAAACTTGAATCCCTACACAACCAGATAATGAACTAGGGATTCCCCCCACAATCGAATTGAATCCCAAATTAAGAACTTTCAAGTTCTTCAATCCACTAAACTGGTCAGGCAAAGAGCCCGATATCAAATTCCATTCCAGATCAAGAACCTCTAGCTTTTCCATACCCCAAACCTCCACAGGAATTTGACCATTAATATCATTGAATGGCAGAGACAAAATCCTAAGCTCACTAAGCTTAGCAACAGCCGCAGACAAATTACCCGAAAGTCTATCATTACTATTGCTACCTAAACAAGGTCTCGTGTTCCCAAATCCATAAAGTGGAAATTGAGCAATTTTAGCACAAGATTCAGAATTACCTCCACCAGTAAAATTCAAGGCCACGACACGAGAATCTGAATCGCACGAAACCCCAGCCCACGAGCAGTAATCCGGGTTGCCCGAGTCCCAGCTTCTAAGCACGCCATTCGGGTCCGAAAGCGACGCCTTCAACTCCAATAGAGCCGATTTATCCAAATCGGAAGCCGAAACAGCGCCTTTCAGAGCTAAAAAGAACACATAGATGAAGATAAACAACTTCAATGGCTTGTGGAGAAGTTTCCACTTGATAACAAGGAAAAATCGAACCATCACTTAACCCCGAAAAGGACCCTCAAAAAAGCCCAAATAAAGCCCGGACACTTTCCCACTCCTCCTTCTCTCTTCAAACAAGCAAAGAAACCCCAAACCCGATTCCCGATTCGTTCAGTACTTTTGCGATTACTGCAAATGAAAAGTAAATGTTGGAATACAGAGGTATTTAGGGGTTGAGGAGATGGGAGAAGAAACAGTAAGCTCTGATCTTTGTCTCTTTGAAAAAAAAAAAACGCGTTGCTGTTCGCGTTTCGGGTTTTTCTTTGTTTCGCCCTTTTTTCTATTAAAGAAAACCAATAATCCACAAGAATTTCTGTTCCGAAGCTGAACTAGGAAGACTACACCTTTTCTAGCCTGTACTGGCTGTTACGCAAAAAAAACTAGGAAGACTACAAAAACAAGACTGGAGACCTTCCCCAGTCTCCCCTGGCTTCCTGTGGACACAATTTAAGGGTGATTGTTTAGGGTTTTGAAAAGAAAAAATGCTTTCCAGTATATATTAAAATTTAAAAAAAATTATTATATGATGAAAGTATTTTTGATAGATAAAAATATTTTTATCTAACAGTAACTTTTTACATACTTTGAAAACATGAGAATTTTAAATGATGAAAGTATTTTTGTTAGATAAAATATTTTTATCCAACAGTAACTTTTTATACATAGTTTGAAAATATGAGAATTTTAATTTATGCGGTTCATTTTTCATTTGAGTAAAAGGCCAAACAAACAGGTAAAAGAAATTGAAAAACATTCTTTTGGTGGGAGTTGGGTAAAAAACATTTCGTTGAAGCAAAAGTTAAAAGTAAGAAAAAAAAATAAACAGAATCTTAATATAATTAATTATTAAAAAAAAGAGCAATTATAAAAAATACAGTGAGATTATAAGTTTGAACTATTTTATTGCAAAAAAATATTATCATTTAACTATGAGATAATAATTAAAATAGGCCACCATAAGGATGTTCTTCCACTTTTAGGCCAAATATTTAGATTTAGAAAAATGGTCCATTAGAAGGATTTCGGGTACGAATTTAAGCCATTTGGTCATAATTCGGACCGCGATGGCCTAAAAGTGGAAATGACTCATTTTGATAGCTTATTTTAATTTTTTTATTATTTTTTATATAATTAAAATAAATAATACTCATTACTTGTCATTATTTATGTCATACTTCCTTTTTCTTGTTCCAATATTTTTATTTAATTCAAAAAATCATTAAATATTAATCGTCAAACATACTCATCACATTACATTAATAAATAATATATTAAATTTTCAAGCCCGCTAACAATAATAATTTCAATCTAACCTACAACCACATATCAGTAAATCATACATAAATAAATAAATTAAAATTGTGAATTCATTACAATCAAATTATATAAATTCTTAAGTTATCTTTTTGTTAACACTAATATAACCGTGCATTTAATACTAATTATCCATACATAAATATTGTGTCCGAAAATGTTGGGATATTAATAATAAAACATGTTTATTTTTTACTTTATAATTTGTTTGAATTTATATTTGTTTTACTTATTTTATAATATATTTGAATTAAACATGTTTAAATTTGTTTATTTATGTGCGATTTACTCATATGTGGTTGTCAGTTGGATTGAAATTATTAATGGTAGCGGGTTTGAAAGTTTAATATCTTTATTTATTAATGTGATGTGATGGGTAGATTTGGCAATTAATATTTAATTATTTTTTAAAAGGAAATGAAATAAAAATATTGGAACAAGAAAAGAAAAAAAAAAGTAAAACATAAATAATGGCATGGAATAAGTATTACTTCCTTCGTTCTTTAATATTTGTTTCATTTGCATAGTGATTACTATTCATTAACTAACTTTAATTAAAATTTTAATATAGTTACATATGAAAAATGTAGTTAAGTAAGATGTTGTTGGATTCGTCTAATCACATAATTTTTAAATATTAAATTTTTATAATTTTATTTATATAAAATTTAAGTTATTAATGATTTAAAATGTGCATTGGATTGCATGAAATGCAGAAATGGTGCATATATTAAAGAACGGAGCAAGTATTTATTTTAATTAAATAAAATAAAAAATAATTGAAAAAACTAAAATAGGACACAAGAATGAGTCATTTTCACTTTTAGGTTATCGCGGCCCGAATTTCGGCCAAATGGCTTAAAATCGGGTCCGAAATCCTTCTAATGGCTCATTTCCTTAAATTAAAATATCGTGCCCCGAAAGTGGAATAACCTCCTTCTGGTGGCCTATTTTAGATATTATCTCTTTAATTATTCAAAGTTGGAACAATCAATATTAGAATGATTCAATACTTATTCACTTCTTTAACAGATTAATCCAAATGTTAGTGAATTGGACTCGTGCTTTAAGATAATTTTATGATTCTGGCTTTACGAAATGCTGACAGAATTTCCATTGATTGGTTGAACGAGAGATTGAAATTATTTAGCCAATAGGGTTTGATGAAATCATACGATCACCTAAAATTAAAATAAAAACGATATGAATGTTTTTTTTTAATGCACTTTTGTACTATGCATAAAAAAAGGATAAAAAATGATTAAAAACTATACTTTTGCATTATTAAGGTTTCAAAACAGATCATTTTAGTCCCCAATATTTTTTACATAGTGACTATTACTTCTAAAAAAAATTTATAAAATACTTTCTCGATATGTTTTCATTCATTTAGACTAATTAACATTAATTTTTTTAAGTTATAGATTGTAAATTCTTGTCGTTATTAGTTTTTATGGACTAATCCTTTAGTTTTTAAGTAATAGATTTAAGAAATTTTAGTTAGATTAGGACTTTTGGGCACATTTTTGTAAGTATTAAACCTTTTTTCTAATTAGATATCTATTTAAATTTATTGTTTGAGCAATTTCCAAAATGAAATAAAAATAGAAAAATAGAAGTTTAAAAAATAAAAGTGAAAATTAAATAAGATTTAAATAAATTAATTGAATACTATTAAATAAAATGAAATAAAAATTTCCAAATAAAATGAAATAAGAAACTAAATATAATTCATTAAATTATATTTTATTTCACTTTATTAAATAGTACTTATAATCTAATTTTATTAGTTAATTGTATTTTTTTCTATTTAAGTTGAAAAAAATGAAGATATATTATTAAATAAATTGTTTTAAAACTTATGAGCTAATGTAATTTTTCAAAATGAATGGATGGAGAGTGATACTTTTTAAAATAAAATATTTTAAGGATTGATGGTGTCTAATTTAATATTTTTTTCGGGTACCTAATTTAATATTTTAAAAGGTGAATTGTAGGATTTTTTAAATATTTAAGATTTTGATGTACTTTTTTGTAAAAAAAAAGTATTTAAAAAAAAGTATTCCTACCCCTACTATTCAGTATTCAGCCAATGGCAGACGATGTACAACAAAAAAATTATGTAAAATATATAGTATAAAACTACATGATCATACGATTCCAACAAGACCCAACTCGACTATTTTTTCCAAATATGTACTTGCAATAAAATCGAGTCAAAATTGATTATGAACCATGTCAAAAAGTCAAACATGAGTTAGGTACGACGGAGGGAGTATTATTTTTTTTTCCCTCCTCCTTATTCCCCATGTAAATTACAAAAAAAAAAAAGATATTCTATCATAGCTAAAATTCACACCACTATAAAAAAAAAAATTTAATGACACATTTTGAATTCGGGGGATCGGAATTACAAAAAAATATACTTTATTATAATTAAAATTTACATAATTATATACTTCCTCAGTTCTCTTTTAAATGCACCATTCATGCATTTCACGCCGTCCAAGACACATTTTTAAAGGTTAATAACTCAAATTGTACATAAATAAAAATTATAAAAATTTGATATTCTAAAACTACGTAATTAGACGAATCTAACAAGATCTCACTTGACTATATTTTTTCTTATATAACTATATTAAAAAAATTAATCAAAGTTACTCAATGAATAGTGACTACTATGCAAATGGATCACTTATTTGAAAATTGAGGTAGTAAAAATTATTGACAAATTTTGAACTCAACGGCGCCGGCCCCAAGCCCATACACAAGTCTGCCACTGTATTCAGCATATTATGATGCATCCAGCAAAATGAAAATTCTTTCAGGGTTAATAAATTTTTCTTTTTTGCTTTACAGTCAATGTAGGCTAGAGAATTCGAGGGTTAATAATTGAATCTATCAATCGCCCCCCCCCCCCCCAAAAAAAAAAAAAAACCGCACTGCTTAAGGTTGATCAATTGTCACCGCTCATGGTGTACTCCATCTAAAACTTACTGCCAATCTTGGCTTTTCTCGATGTGGCACTCTGGCATTATTAGTACTAGAGCTGTAAACGAGCCGAACCGAGCCGAGCTTTGAGTGTTTGAGCTCGGCTCGTTAAGCGTTCGAGCTCTGTTCGTGTTCGTTCGTTAAGGAATTCGAACATAAAATCGTGTTCGAGCTCGGCTCGTGAAATAGTTCGCGAGCTCGAGCTCGTGTTCGGCTCGGCTCGTTTAATTTAAACGAGCCAATTTAGACTTTTGTTCGGCTCGGCTCGTCTAGCTCGTTTGAGCTCGTTTGAGCTCGTTCGACTCAATTAAAATTTTACCTAAATTCATAATGTATCTTCCATTCCACCATCAAATTAAGATAAATAAATCCACATAGTCTCATATCATTAAGATCAAATAAACATCAACAACAAGAAGATATAAATTATCATACCTACCAATTCAACTTAGAAGCACAAAATATTACATTAATAATTGTAACAATATCCATAGGTTATCTTCTTGTGTAGGAATAGCGGCAAACCCAACACAACCCTTCTACATACTTCAAAACCTGGATCAGAAGAAAAAAGTAGGTTAGATTCTTATGTATAACAGAAGTACAAGGCAACGACATCCAATATTGGAACAAGTAGGTTACATGCACTGTTAGAACGCAAATATATAGAGTTCCACGTAATCATAAAATATTTCTATAATCTATTTCTTTCCTTTTTTTTTTTGCAATTTTAATTCAAGATCTGAAAAGAAATATTACTCTTTTCTGAAAACACAACCCTACATCCAATATTAGTCTGCACACTTTTTTGAAAAGAAACACGGGCACCTTCCCCTTTTTATTTTGGCATATTGAAACATATGATCAAAAATCTATACACAAACTGAAAAGTAATCATCATGAGAAGAAGATGATACTGAGATACACTCACCACATTTGTTCGGACTTCATTACTCTTTGCAGGATCTGAAATCTCAAATTTCTCACAACTTTGTATCCTGGCACTCAAAACTTCACCTGAACCCAGCACCACAATAACATTCACCTGATGATCACAAATATTGCCAGGTTAGTGTTTCCTAACAGCACCACAATAACATCCACCGGACTATGAAACTATAGTAAAATTCTGAATGAATCTTAAAAGAAACCCACTAGTGAAACCAAAATTAAATAGAGAAGTCAGAGGTTAATGGAAGCTTAAGCAAATTGCTGCCAAAAGAGATGGAAGCCTGAAACAAAAGTATAAAGCAGAATATTTCTTTTCCCCAAGTTCTTAATATTTCTTAATCTTCTTATTTGATGTTCCCTGGCAAGACTTATTAAGTTAAGATTGATCACCCTATAATATTATAGTGAAAAAATATAAGGAACAATCAGGAATGGTGGTCAATTCAAACCCAGAGAAGCAGATGCCTACTTTCATTGTGAGAAAAATATGACATACATGGTCAATCAAACTTCGTATACAGTCCACATGCAGACCAAATATCCAAGAAATGCGGATGGTTACTGATCTATAATCTTTTGATTTAACATTACAACAGCACCACAATAACATTCACCTGATGATCACAAATATTGCCAGGTTAGTGTTTTCTAAGAGCACTATACATAAATTTTCCTCAGTCATCAATAGGAAACTTGTGACAATCAACTAGAAAATAAATTAGTGAAATATATTGTAAGTTTGTAACAGCTAAAAGCCTAACAAAAACAATAAACCATAGTCCAAAAAAGCATGTAAAACAAGATCATACCCGGGAGCATAATTCTGTTCGAACCAAATAGCATGTAAAATACCTTGCCAACTCAATCTGGAAGCACAATTTCTTTATAACCAAATATATCATCTTCTTGTGATGCCTCCTGTAAAACAATGATATATTTCCAATCATAGTTCATAAATCAAAAAGATCATGAAAAATAAAATATAAAGAATATAAATGATTTATTACCTTTGTCGAATCTTTTCTAATTCGATGTAAAACAATGATATATTTCCAATGCATGCTTCTAATTTGCAAAATTCAATCTTGTTAACTAGTTTTTTTTTGTTTTTTTTTTTTGAGGAAAACTTGTTTATTCATTAACAATGAATGGCATCCAAAAATACCATAAACGTACAGGACCAAATACACCAAGCCAGCCCATTGCACAGACACTTACAAAGACATTACAAACACAAAATTTACCTCTTCCGTTGTAAGCAAATTACATATCGCCCAATGTTAACTAGTTCAATATATACAATCGCATTGGTGGACATATATATATATATATATATATATATATATAGAATTTGACCAAAGTGCAGCCCTAATATAATAGACGTTATTTTTTACTCAAATTCAAAAACAGAAAAAAGAAAACACGGTGCAGAACTCAATAAAATTTAGAAAAGAAAAACACGGAGCAGATCTCAAATGCCAAAAAAGAAGTTATTTTAGGATGCTTCTTGTGGGTTATTCAAGAATTAAGAGAGACTCAATCTGAATAAAAATCGTCGTTCTTGCTTTGCGGCGGTGAAGGACACAATATATAAAAAAAAAAAAAAAAACTTACCATTGGGGGCAAAAGGCAGAGGGTCGGCGACTCGGCGGCCGGCGGATGAGAGGAATTGGGAAGATGGCGGCGGCCGGTGGGGGAAAGGGCGGGGATGGCGGCGATGAGAGTGGAGAAGCCCGGCGAGATTCTGGAGTATGGGGTGTGCGGCGATGACCCGATCGAATGGAATGTGGGATGGGGGACTGTAGAAATTAGGTTTAGGTTAGAAATTTATTAAAATTAATAAATAATTAAAAGTAGTAATATGAAATTACAATACTACCCTATTAACGAACACATACGAACACTTTCGAACTGTTCGCGAACAAAGCTCGTGTTCGTTCGTTAAGCAAACGAGCTCATTTTTGTGTTCGAGCTCGGCTCGTTAAGGTTAACAAACGAACAATTAACGAACGAACACGAGCCGAACCGAGCTTTGTTCGCGAACTGTTTGTTTGTTTTACAGCTCTAATTAGTACCTTCACCTTTTGGAATTTAGTAGTAGGAACTTATGGCGGGGCCCAGGCGGAGGTGGGGACGAAAACCGCCGGTCAATTAATGCATCCTGCCTCCCGCCAACGGCGACTCGGTGGAGCCACGTCCCACACCCTAGCCAGTTAGGAATGGCAATGGGCCGGTTTTGGGGATGGGAGGCCGGTTTTGGGGCGGGGAGTAGCATTCCCATCCCCAAAACCATTAGAATTTTTAATCCCAAAACCGGCCCAATCCCCGTCGGGGACCTTATCGGGATCTCCATTGGGGACCATAATTTTCCCGATCCCCATCGGGGACCTTATCGGGGATTCACTTACAACCCAACTTTTAAATTTTTTTCGGCAATTAGAATGGTCGGAGTCTTATTGTTCGAGACAACTTTTTTTTTTGAAAGATAGACAACTTTCAATATAAATAATACATTAAAACACACATATAAATTATTTAACAATAAACCATAAGTAAAATTAAAAGTTCATAATAGTTTCCAACATATAATTAACACACCAAACTAATGGGCTTTAATCAAATATAATATAGAAAATATTAATTACAACATATAAAAATAGAAAAAATAATATAAAAAACATATCGGGGATGGGCCGGGGCGGGGACTACTTCCCCCATCCCCATCCCCGTCCCCGATAAAATCCCCAAAAAAATCCCCAATCTCCGGCCCATCCCCGATAGTAGTCCCCCAAAACCGAACCGAAAATTCGGTTTTTGGTTTTCACCATCGGGTATGGGCTTTTTTGCCATCCCTAGCCAGCCTCCACCTCCACTTGGATTTTTCAAGGGCTGATGAATTATTACTGTTTCCCAAGGTGGATGTTATCCACTCCTCGTTGTTGAGCACCATAAATAATCTACACCGTCTATTCATAGGAGTTGAGGTCCTGGCGGCGGCTGTACTCCTGCACCTTTGGGAAATTAAGTGTGGGTCCGGTTATATACACTCCTCATTTTGCTTCAAACACACAAAATTGGAATAGGATTTGGCACACCTAAAATTTTTACCCATTCTACCCTTCAACACACAACACACACGAGAGTCCACAAGAGTCCGGGACTTTATTTTCCTCAACACACAACACACACTCCTCTTTTTTTTCTTTCTTTTTTTTTATTTTTTAATTTTCTTACATTGCATTGAACGGCCATGGTTGTCCATGGCCATCCCTTTCAAACGTCCAACATTGGACGTTTAGGAAAGGAGATGAACTATATGGCCGTTCGGTAAAGATAGTGGCCGGCCAGTACTGGCCGGCCATGGCTTTTGTTCTTTTTTTTTAATTTTTTTTCCTTCTGTATTCTTTTATCATATATTAATATATTTTGTTCTTCATTCTTTTCGTGGGGCAACACTTTTATCGCTTGATGGTACACAATTGAGCTACAATAAAGAAAACAAAAAGAACAATTAACAGATTGAGCAAGGAGGAAAAAAAAAAGAAGAAATAAACGAAAAAAAAAAAGGAAAGTAACGGCCAATGTCAGCCGGCCTTCTCTTAGTCCAAACGGCCAATGCTGGCCGTTTACCTCTTATATCTCACGGCCATTAATGGCCGTTTTTGTTTGAAAGGGACGGATAGGGAATGGCCGTTGGTTCCTTTGTCCCAAAACTCACGCACACTCTGCGATATTACTGCGAGCTCATCATCTGCCATACAAATTGCAATATAAATATAAAAAAAGTTACCGATTCTATGAGTTCCATCTGTTCCACCACCACATGTTCATCTCACTCATCATCATTATTGTCCATGAGTATATGAATAAAAAAATGCAAGTAGGGTTTTGGTTCTTTGTTTGAACAAAAAGAGACGGAGGGAAGAAAAATAATTTGTGTGCCCCAATCCAATCGAAAGTGTGCCTTAATCCCAATTGTAATGTAGTATTATGCAGGGGTATTTGAGTTATTTTACAATTTTATTTGTGTGCCCCTAACTAATAGTTAGTGTATATAACCGCAGCCATTAAGTGTTGTGGGACCTATAGTTTGGTGAGAAAATTTAATAATTATAGAAAATACTCCCTCCGTCCCACCACACTTGTCCTGTTTGACTTTTTTTACACTGTTTATTGTTCAGCTTTGACTCAACTTTATCACAAGTATATATTTAGAGAAAAATAATCTAGTTGGGTCTTGTTAGAATCGTATGATCATGTAGTTTTATAATATATATTTTGCAAAATTTTTCATTGTACATATTTTGAGATATTAACAGTTGAAAAATTGCATTGGATTGTGTGCAAAAGTGAAACAAGACAAGTTAAATGGGACAGAGGGAGTATAATTCTTTTCCGTTCCCTCTAATTTCAAAAAGACAAGCTTGTGATTGGTTGCTATTTTAAATGTTCCGAATACCACCCCACTCCTAAGTCCTAATCTTATCAATGCCACATCGGTGGGAAATGCACTCCAACTATAAGGTTGAAGTATATTTTTTTGCCCAAAAGTTAATTTATGAACTAGTGTTCAAATTGGATAATTGGAGTATATTTTTTGGAAATTGATAACATAGAGCCACAAAAATTTTCTTTATAAGTTGAAAATCAAATATGATTAGTATTAACAACATTGGAGGGATTAAATTAAATGATTTCATTGATGATAGCTAGCTTTATTAATTATAACATACTGTAGCTAGCTAGGAGTATTATATTTAATGCAGTATGTAAACACATATCTTAAAGACGCTCATCTTAAGAATTTTTTTTTGGTTCAACTAAAAAATACATTGCATTAGGTGTAATTTGTAAATAGTTTACATATAGACATACTATTTTAAAAGGGTTGTATTTTATTTTTTTTTCAATAAAATACTGTTACATCTTATCTTATACGGAGTACATAAGTATTTTTTAAATTTATGCTTATATTCCTTTACTTATTTCATAACTCCATTCAGAATTTCAGATAAGTCAAACTTTAAAAAAATGAAAAGTAAGAAATACAAATAAATAGTAGTAGTAATAAATAAACCAACATTAGCAACAGTAAAATGTTTCAAATCAATAGCAAGTGACCAACATGGTTAAGGCAATTCTCGGACAAATATTTTTTTAATATTGGGATGTCCTGATACTGCAAGCCAAGGTAAACATCTCGCCCTATTTGGGAATTAACTGTTAGCTGTTAACTGATTCTGTGAGTAATAATTAGTTAAAATTAGCTGTTGGATAATTTCGAGACTAACTTTTTGCCTAGAATAAGCTAAAATCCAAAATGCTGCTATTTGCAGCGGTTTCAAAACGAGCTGATTGAACACTATTTTAAGTTATTTTGTCTTTCTAAATAAGCTATTTTATCTCATATTGTGAGATAAATTAGCTGATTGAATTTAGCTGTTTTACCAAACAGGGCCACTAGTATCCGGACAAGAATGTTTCCTAGCTTTGGCTGAAAAAAACGGGAACTTGGTCGAAACAAAACCTCCATTCTTCAATATATATAGTTCGACAGTTTGGTACGATCGTGACACGAGTTATAGGTGTATGATTCTAGAACTTAATAGTTAAAATCAACACCCGCAACTCCCCAAGCAAGTGTACATATAGTCTACTGAACCATTACAAGTTAGGAGAATCACCGGGCTTGTTAGTTGCCAAGTACAAAAATGTGGAACCATCTGTCCTACAGCAGTAGTAGAGGTTCATGGATAAGTAGTGTAACAATGCTGGAGAGTAGTACAGCGAGCTAAGCATGCCAACGCGGCACTTGTGATTTTGGAAAACATCGTTGTTTTCATGAAGGAGTGTAAGGATGTGTAATCTTAAGTCTTAACAGCAGCAACAGCAGCAGCAGCAGCACCTGCACCAACGGGGGAAGCAGCAACACCTCCTTTTTTTCTTGGGAGCTTTTCGACTTTCTTGAGGAACTCGATGCTGTTCTTGTAGCAACTCTGGCTTCTCTTGGTTCTGGGAGGCCCAGTTTACCGAGCCATTCTTTCCTGCATCCTGAACCAATCTGAAAGTCAAGCAAAGTGAATTATCGATTTCATTGTCGGTAGTAGTAGCCTGTATGATGATCAGAAAATCAATGGATCTGTAACGCCCCGGCCAACAAGTTAGGACAGATGGTTATAAAAGAAGTTTCTTACACTGGGAATGCAAAAGAAGCGATGCTGGCTCCGCTCCCATCAGACATACGGCCGTTGTTTGAGGAGGCGCGAGGGGTGCCGGCAGAAATGGGAGTGGTCTCAACAGGCAGATCTCCTCTACAATTTGGTGGGATAGCGATAACGGCTGGAGGAGGTAATATCTCAGCTGAAGCTGAAGCTGGAGCTTTTTTCACTACCTGTTTATGATTTTCGATGGTTTCCCTGTTGGTGAGCTCCGCTATACTATTGGAATCGTTCTTTTTGGGTCCGGAATTTACACTACCGTCTTCGTGTGCCAGCACATCCATGAGTAGAGAACCATCAACAGAGAAGCGTCCGGATTCATCAGATATAGCTTCTGGAAGATTGGAGTGCTCGTGATCAGGCATTCCACGGGGGAAATAGCTGTTTTGGGAGAAGCTATTTCGAATGCTGAATAGGGATTCGTTTGAGGCAAAGCTCCACTCTGCAGGGTTATTGGGCTCACTAGAAAATATGGATGCAGGAATATGGTTTGGATCGTAGTTATCTACCGCTTTTGTTGTTTTGACAGGAGGAGGCTTTGCTTCCAATGGAACAGGAAATGCACCGGATCCGAAAGCGCCATTGGAGGAATCTGGCAATGGCAGCACCCCGACGGGTGGAGGAGATACGCTCGCCATGCTCCTTGGACGACTATGAGCAGGCGTATTAGTCGACAAATTTCCATCGTATTTGGATTTGCTAATTCCAGCTGCTGAGGGGACCTTTTCGCCGTTGTCCTGAAATCTGTTGTTACTGTCCTTCTTGGCCTCGGGGTCTCCAGGATCCATTGCTGATCAGATCAGTACTAAAGTAGATGGTGATGTTGATGTTGTAATAGCATTGCACTGGACAAAAGAACCATAATCATAAACTCGAACAAATTTCTCATAAAACTGTCACTTCGGTATATTCCCAAACACCACTTACATAACCACTCTGGATCAAGGATCAAATACACAACAGGATCATTGACATTCAGATTGGATGTAATGATCAAATAAATTCAAGGCAATGCATCGAAATTGGAAACAAAGCAAATTGGATTGAATTTTTCTACACGATTTGGATTGCAATGTATTGTGAATTCTGATCATGACTGGGGCATACCTAAACGATGAGGTTCATTGCGACGACAAAAGGTTTTCCCCCTGTTTTGTTCGTAAGCCAATCAACGGATGATCATACAAGACAAAACCTCGGACGAAAACCGATGAAATTCATATCCAGGAAATGTGCCCGGCACTCAGGACGGGGGGAGATCAAAATGAGAGATGATTTTAGGGTTTACTCTTCCAAGATTGGGCCTTTTCGGAAGGGATGGTTTAGCATCCATTTCGGATTAGTGGATTACCATATTTATACCTCTCCCCCGTTTTTAGGAAAAACGTATTTCGAATTTCGGCCAGAAATGAAACTGAAGAGTATTTTCGTAAATATATCAGCCGGAGAGGGCAACTGATGAAAGTAGAAAATTGGGGATAATTTTGGATGCTATCCTAATTCCTGATCTGTTCTTATCTTGAAGGGCTGCATCAATTCGTGGACTCGATCAAATCTAGTTTTTTCCTTTCCCTTTTCAAGAACTGTTGTCCGAATCATTTGGAAATGACTACGATGCAGCTGCATATATTATCAAGCAACAAACTTCCAATTATGACTAGTGCCCTTCATCATCCACAATGGGCCCCTTCTTCTCAGTTCTTTTTCCCGCAATCGAAAAGGGATTCAATTTCCTGCCATGAAATTCAATTAAACAGCCGAACTCGTGGGAATTTATTCAAGGTTAGCTTGTGTCTGTTCTTCTCAATACCTAGAGAAACAGCTTGTGTACTAATTTCCGATTGAATTAGGGTTTTGCAACGAGGAGGAGAAGGGCGAATATACAGAGCGATACGTATGTGTTAATGGAGCCCGGCAAGAATGAAGAATTCGTCACAGAGGACGAATTGCGCGAGAAATTGAAGGGTTGGCTGGTAAATTGGCCCGGTGAGGCACTCCCATCTGACCTTGCAAGATTTGATTCAGTCGATGATGCTGTCCAATACCTGGTAAAATCTGTCTGTGAACTTGAAATTGAGGGCGATGCAGGTTCGATCCAATGGTATCAAGTTCAATTGGAGTAAAGAAAAATGCTTTCTTGCACATTTATGTTCGCACAGTGTTTGTTCTTATGCCTCTGAACTTTTTGGTGAAAAATAAAAGGATTGTATAACAAAAAAAAAAAAAAAAACAACAACAAAACCGAAAGATTGATTACATGTTTCTTCTATGCCATAAGAAATCAGCAGTTCTCGATTTGGGGAAAAGCGGGCAATTCCTCCAAATTGAAGAGCTGATGATCGAACCTGAAATCTATAGCGTTCTTACATCGTGGGAAGATCAAAACAATAAAGTTTGTTGAAAGGGGCTGCCGTCGTTTATTTGTACCTTGGAGTGATTAGCGACGGAGGGTGGGAGGAGCTTCCTGCCCTTCCTGTTTCTTGCAAGAAGTCCTCTACTAACAGGGGACATCATCTTATCAGTAGGACTGGTGTACCTGCAGCAACACAAAAAACACCCATACATCAACCAAAAATTCAACATTTCAATTCCCTCTGAGAGAATTGCAGAATTTGTAGCTAGTGCACCTTTCGGGATACTTGAACGCCTTGGGGACCATTAGCCGGTCGGGCGCGCCATTAATGATGGGGTTTTTGGGTTCTTGGTTCAGAACGGGTGGTGTGTTTTGATCTGCTGCATCAACCTTGGGGATTTGTGAAGATGGTGATGATGACGATTGGACCATTTTGGCCAGTGAGGTTGGAAGGGGAGGTGTCTTTTGAAGTGGTGCATCAATCTTGGGGGTTTGTGAAGGGGGTGATGATTCAGACATTTTTGTTGCTGTTGATGATGGAGCTGAAGATGAGAATGTGAGGTTTTTAAAGGGGTTTGTTTAAGGTAGGTTTTAATGGAAGTGTAAAAGATGGGCAGCCATAGGTGACCGTTCTGGGGTCCAACGGTCGAATTCCAATCCGGGGGCAGAAAGTCAAAACACTAATGAAATGAAGTAGAATGTGTTGCCAAACCTAACGGAAATGTGTCTTTGTTTCCTTCCTTAAAAGTGTGTCTGCCCACGTTTATTATTAATCCTTTCCATCGGAATATGTTTGTGTTATTGAAGTGTTGAATAACCACTTAAAAGTGTTGAATATCCATTCAAAAATACTACTCCGTTCTTTTTTATTTGCACGTTTTGACTTTTGTCACTGTTCATTGAGTAGCTTTGACTCGACTTTTTAATACAATTATATAATATAAAATATAGTCAAGTGAGATCTTGTTGGATTCGTCTAATCGCATAGATTTAGAATATCAAATTTGCATAATTTTTACTTGTATGGAATTTGAGTTATTACGGATTAAAAATGTGCATTGGATTGCGTGAAATATGGATATGTTGCATTTATTTAGGAATGGAGGAAGTACTAAATAATATTTACAACATTAATGAACTAATGTTTTTTTTTGCTTAGCCACTTAAGGCCAGAAAACAAAGGCAAAACAACAAGGAAAAAAAGTAAACAACGAAAGGGAAAAGCAGAACAACAAAAGGAAAAAAGAACACTGGGAACACAGATTACCACCGTGGGAAAGACACACCAGCTTCGTCAGCCACTAGGTCCCCTAATACAAAATCGGGCGGGAAGGCCCAAGTAGTGAAGAAGTCCTCCACCGAAGCTCCGTGTTTTGCAAGCTTGTCCGCTACCCTGTTCCCCTCACGTAGAATATGGTGCAGCTTACATTCCTCAAAAGCTTCCTTCAACTTCTTGATCTTCCCGAGAAGGGCAGCTTGGGGATGGAAGGGAGGTTGGTCAGAGACAAGCCCAATCCCAGTCAAAGAATCCGAATAACAACAAACTTTACGAAATCCCATGTTGGCCACCATCTCAAGTCCCCTGGCCACTGCCATGAGCTCCGCTTGGAGGGTAGAAGTTCGCCCCAGGTGTCCGCAACCCCCTTTAATCCACTGTCCCTCCGAGTTTCTAACAACAATTCCGAATCCTGCTTTCCCCGAATCCCTTATATGGCTGCCATCGACGTGTATAATGGCTCCCTGAATTCCTTTTTCATTCCAGTGGACATACTGGCTTGGAAATTGGATGTGGGTTTCGCATCCCCCCGCTCTAGTAAGGTCCATCTCTGTCTTATGGATCTCTCTGATAATTTGCCACAAGGATTTGGTTTTGCCCCTAAATATTCTGGCATTACGTTCAATCCAGATTACCCATAGAGCCGCCACAAATTTATTGCCGAGGACACTGACCACGCCATGCAAAAACCCTCTAATGTCCTCCTTAGGGATAGTATCACAGTCCAGAGGGATGTTGATATGGATAGCCTCCCAAACTTGGTTGGCCCAGGGGCAATAGAAAAGGCAGTGGCACCAACTTTCTTCTTCCTTCCCGCAGCCGGTACACAGAGGAGAGGTAGCCATTTTCCGCTTATACCGTGTGAGGTTAACAGGGAGCGAATTGTGACAAATGAGCCAGAGGAGTAAGCTAAATTTTTCAGGTATGGTAGCCCTCCATAGCCACTTCCAGTTCCCACTTGGAGTATCCCTCCTGGTGAGCATTTGATATGCCATATTGACTTTGAATTTACCATTAGGACTAGACTTCCAAATCCACAAATCAGGGACCTCAGGTTGGATAGTAGGAGGAAGGGAGTCACCAATTTCCTGTTTCGTGGCCTCTGGGATGATCGACTACAGTTGGTCCCAATGCCACTCTCCATTGACGACCACATCTTTGACCTTCAGATCGATATCATGGTATGAGATAAAAGGGGAGGCGGGGGCCCAATTGATTTTGCTGCCACCAACTAGAGAACCAGAGAGACGACTCCCCACATCCTATTCTAAATTCAAATCCCTTTTTAAGGATGGGGATTAGTTTCAGAATAATTCTTGCCACATAGGACCTGGTTGATTTTATTCGGGTGGAGGGGAATTCCCAATCTGGCTGCCCTTCATGAACAAGTTTCACCCAAAGCTTATGTTTATCATGCATCCAAGCCCACAAGATTTTCCCAAGAAGAGCAGAATTCATATGTCTTGCCCGACGGACTCCCAAACCTCCCTCACCTTTAGGGGCAGCCACTTTGCTCCAAGAAACGAGGTGAATTCCTCTCCCTTCACGGTCTTTCCAGATGAATCTACTAATTCGTCTGTCTATGGCATTGCACACATTTTCCGGGAGCCAGAAGAGTTGCATCATATAAGATGGGATGGCGGCCAAAACTGCTTTACTCAAGGTGACTCTACCAGCTTTGTTCAAGAGTTTACAAGACCAACTATCAAGTCGAGAGTCCATACGGTCAAGGATAAAGGCAAAGTCCCTTATCTTTTTGCGGCCGACCAGAGTTGGAAACCCCAGATAGGTCCCCATGGAGTCGACTTCCTTGATTTGTAGAGTCGCAGATATCCAGTCCTTCTCTATTGTGGAACCGATTGAGCAATAGATAGGGAGGATTTCATTGGGTTTAATTTCATGCCTGATACTGCCGCAAACCTCTTGAGACCCTGGTCAATAGCCTTTACACTTTCCCTGTCTCCCATAGCCCCGAGGATGAGATCGTCCGCGAACATGATGTGGGAAATCCCCGTGCCCCTTTTAGACAGCCTGATCGGTTTCCAACGCCCCTGTTTCACCAATTCAATGATAAGCAAGGAGAGTTTCTCCATTATAATTAGAAACAGGTAAGGGGAGAGGGGATCCCCTTGCCTTAACCCTTTTCCCGGTTTAAAAGGGTCCAAAATCCTACCATTCCACAGCAAAGAATACGTATGAGAGGTAACGCAAAACATTATCAAATCAACCATTCCCCTAGGCAGACCAATTTCCAGAAGGCATTTTCGAAGAAAGGGCCAATTGACGTTGTCATAAGCTTTTGCAATGTCGATCTTCATCACGATGGCAGGGGCACTCGGCTTCGGACCCGCAAGGTGATGAAGAATCTCCTGGAGAGTAATAGCATTATCAATGGAGCCTCTCCCTGGCAAGAAGGCGGATTGGTGATGAGAGATAGAAGTTGCAGCACAGGCCGAATGCGGTTCACCAACACTTTCGTCAAAATCTTATAAACTGAGTTGCAAAGAGTGATCGGTCTGAACTGGTTGAAAGATGACGGATTGCAAACTTTTGGGATCAAGCAAATGAAAGCATATGCAATCTCAGGCCGAAAGGATCTGTCTTTGAAAGCTTTCTGAACAAAATTGATCACTGACTCCCCAGTAGAATCCCAATGTTGTTTGAAGAAGGGGATGGGAAAACCATCCGGACCCGGGGCCGGACATCCTTTGCTATCAGACGTAACTTTGTCGACTTCTTTGCTAGAGACCTCAGTTTGAAGCCGGTCCACTTCCTCAGCTGTGATCATAGGGAGGGTCGGCCAAGTAATATTGGTAACATATTCAGATGTCTCATGTAAAGATGTTTCAGAGTACAGCTTATGAAAATATTCTCTAGCATGCACCTGAAGCAAATCTCCCTCTTCACACCACCTTCCATCCGGAAGATTCAGTCCATGAATACGGTTATGATGGTTTTTGACTTTAGCTCTAGCATGGAATTAAGCCGTATTGCGGTCTCCAAACTTAACCCACTTCTCCCGTGATCTCTGAAACCAATAATGTTCCTCTTGTTCCAGAAGGGCTTCAAGTTCCCTCTTAAGTTCGGTCTCCAGGATCACCAATCGGATGGAGTCGATATTTTCCAATGCCCTGGCAATTCCCTCAATGCGCTTAGTGAGTTTGAGTTTTCTCCATTTAAAGTTGTTGCCATGTTCCTTGCTGAATTTCGTCGAGGCCTCTTTTGTATTAACCAACTGCTGACTGATATGGTCCGAGGGCTGACTCCAAGCCATTTTAACAGCTTGAGAGTAACCCTCCAGGTTATTCCATCCTGCCTCCCACCTAAAAGGTCTACCCCCCTTATGTCTGGAACCTTACCACAGTAAAGGAGTAGCGGGCAATGATCGGATCCGATTCTAGGTAGGACTTGAGTGATGCCAGAGGGGAATTTCGATAACCAATCAAAGTTGATGACACACCTGTCCAACATCTTGGATATCTGGTATTGCCCGATAGGTCTGACCCAGGTGAACTTACCCCCTTGAGTATTTATAGTTCTGAGTCCACAGTCGTGAAGGGTATTACCAAGCTCCTCTGCCCGGCTCACGTTGTATAATCCCCCCTGAACCTCGTCAGCATGGAGAATCTGATTCCAATCTCCGATTACAGTCCATGCCCCCTCCACCTTATTGGAGACCTGTACAAGATCTGTCCAATTGTTTCTACGCTTCGAATAGCTCGGGTGCGCATATAAGGCAGACACAAACCAGGATTCCGAACCACTTTTCAATTTTAAGGTGATGATCCGATCTCTACAATCGGCTACCTGAATTAGGGCATCCAGATCTACCCTCTGAAGCGCCCAAACTCCTCCCGACCTCCCAACAGCTTCCTGGATGCACACCGGCTTAAACCCAAGTTTCAGCAGAAGAGAATCCGAAGAAGTAAACACCGCTTGCGGTTCGAATAAAAATACCATATCTGGCTTGTATTGGATAAGGAAATCCGCCAGAATCCTCCTAGTATTCATCCCTACTATTCCTCCAATGTTCCAAGCAAATATTTTAAAGTTTGTAAAAACCATAAAAAAATTTTGGAAAATGGGAAAGACTCATACCTCGAATCTCAAAGGGATTCTGCCTGTGGGGGAGATTGATCAACCTCTTCCCCACTTGCTTCTGCCATCGAAATGTCCACTGCCAGAGAATTTCCCTTCTTTTTCTCCTTCACCATTACCACTACAGGGTTTGAATTCTCGGTTTTCACGACCCGGGGTATCCCCTCAATCTCCTCCTCCTGTCTAGCTCTTTTGGCCAGCATAGCATTACCATCGGAATTGTAGATATTCCTCGTCGGAGCTATCTTCCCCAGAGTCTGAAATTTACCTTTCGCCTTAATCTTACCTTTCGATTCCACCGTGTTAGTGATTGATTTCAGTGGCCTCAAGCCCATAATATTTTTAATGGGGGCTTTTCCTTTTAGACCATTGGGCTGGCCCAATTGAGGAGAATTGGGCTTATTTCCCCTTTCTTTACTTTTGCCTGGCCCATTCCTTTTTTTCTTGGTGACTTTGATCCATTCACCACTCTCCGATTGTGAGGGAGCCTCATCGGAATCCACCAACACTTTTGATATACCTTGAGGGGTATCATGTGAAGGTACTAGGGTAGGACTACCCTCTTTGGGACAAACCTCTGTCTCCACTTCCATCCTTACCAACTTTTCTATGCCTGTTTCCGTGCAAGGGGAAATGTCAACGCTGGGAACATTAAATGCCTCCCTGCTTGCTCCTGATGAACTAGCAGCCATGCCAAAAATTCCTGCCACACCCTTTTTGTCTTGACTCCCTTTTACATGCAAGTCAACAGTCTGCTGAGTACTGGCCTGTTGGGATTTCCCTTCACTGTCCCTCATCGTCTCCACCGTTTTTTTGGCTGGACAATCCTTACCTCCATGACCGTAGCATTGGCAAGATGGGCAAAGAAGGTGAAGGCCCTCATACTGAACTTTTTGCCAAACATCCCCAATGAGAATACTAGTAACCACCGGTTCCTTGAGGTCTATCTCAACACAAACCCGTGCAAATCTCCCACGGTTAACCTTTTTAGTCATATCATCCACCTTCATTGGAGTGCCAAGGCCTGCTGCAATTTTATGAAGCAAATTTTCATCATACAGTTCCATCCATAAACCTGGAAGCCTAGCCCAGACGAGGGTCTTGCGAGGAGGGACTTGTAGCGCCGAGAAGTCCGGTTTCCACGGCGATATGGTCAGGTAACTTTCATACACCATCCAAGGGCCTTCGTTAATGACCCTTGTCCGATCGACAGATTTCTCAAATTTAACCAAGAAGAAACCCTGATCGAAATCAATCATTTCAAACCTTCCCTTAGGACTCCAAATGCGAGCCACCCGTTCCTTCAACCCAAGATAACCGACCTTCTTCCCCAATACTGAAATAATAAGAGCATCCTCCCAAGGTTGGCGAAGCCGAGCTTGAATCTGAGAGTCCATAGTGATCCTTGGTTTCAACCGATCACCTCCTATGAAATCCAGTTTGACATGTTTCTCCACTTCCTCCTTAGCCAAGCCAGCCATCGGTGGTTGTCCCTTGCTGTCGAGAACCATATCCCTAAACGAAGGTTAGGGCCGCTTGAGAAGACGAAGTATGGGTCTGGATCATCCGGCGAACCAGCCGAAGGCGAGAACTGTAGAGACATAGAGAGAAACCCTGTAGAGAGAAAATCTCTAGAGAGAGAAAAACAAATGTTGAAAATATACTTCTAGATTCAATACTTTTTAATAACAATTCAATACCTTTTAGTTGCAGTTCAACAGTTCAACAAACTGAATTTTTTGCATTCAGCATCTCTTTCCCTCCGTGGTTGTTATTAGTGTATATTACTTTAATGCCATGTTTTGAAGACACTCATGCTCATTTTTACACACATTAACATAAAGAATGCAGGAGTTAGGAAACTTTTACTAACTGAATATAGGAATAAACTAGAAGTTCTATTTTCCAAAATTTCAAAATTATTGTTGGAGGTTGAAAAAAATTAGCTAAATGGGCTAAGTTCTAAATTCCTCTTAAAGGAAGTATTCGGTGGGAACTTTTTTTTTTAATTTTAAAACTTCAGAACAGAGTATTTGTCCTCTGCACAAGATGGTTTTCAATTAAAAGAAGAACGATTATGTTGACCAAAACAAAATGATTATTGACATTTACTCGCTGATGGCTTCTATTTGGGCCAAAACTTTGAAAGTTCATTGCTACTTGGAGCCCAATTTGATCGCAAATTAATCTTGGGCCGGCCTTTCAATAATGTTAAGCGTGAAACTTTATGATATTTTGTGCGGGACACCGGACACGTAAGCTTTTCATAATTGACGATTGAAATTTTGCTGATACCAATCCAAGGGCTGTAATGCATTCATCTGAAAATTTTTAGGGTGCACTCGCATGCAGGTGATTGAGACCTCGACGAACTCGGCATGTCAAAACCCTTTCTTCGTATGGCCAAGCATTTTGTGCTGGAAGAGCGCGAACCCTGACGCTCTTTCCCTGTATCGAAGGTATCTAATCTTCTGAAACACTAGACGTTTTATGCTTTGTCGTTAGGCATCTGTAATTTTTGCATTATGTTTGTTAGGGGTTGTAGATTTTAGCTTTTTCTTTTGGCTTTCAGGTTTTTATTGCGAACTAGTTTTAGGGTTATGGGAATTCTTTTCTCTCGGGGTATTAGATATGACTTTCATATCAAACGGTTTCATTTACTTTCTTTGTTTTTTGTTTCCAATCACTGTGCGGTATTTTGTGATTCTGGAGTAGCGCATTTCATGTGATTGATGATAGTATCGGACTATGGGTTAACAAGTGTAAATGACTTTATTTTGAGATTTTCAGTGCATGTAATGGTTAGGATGTGGAATGTTTTACTTATCTTTGATGAGCGGAGTGGAAAAGATTGAATAAAACAGAAATGTAAATTATTGTCTTTTTCTTCTTTTCAACACACTTATGCGGAAGAGAGGATTTGAGAGTTGGTCACCTGTTTAATAAAGCTAGTTTGAATCCTTGTGGTTTATTTTATGCTATTCTATCTGAAAAGTTAGTAGCGATATGTTATACTCTACTGTCTCCACACCCTCAAGAAAATATGAATTGGATCATTTATTCTACATTCTATGTATATTATTTCTAGCTCAATTCCAATTGTGAACTTGATAAGAAATTTAATCCATTCTTAAATAATACTTCCTCTGTTTTCATGAATCTACAACATTTACTCTGTGGAAGCAATTTCAATACATATTTTTAACAATGAATAACTTACGTTGCGTACAGGTAAAAATTATAAAAATTTGATATTAGAAAACTACAATATGAGATGATTGTAACAAGATCTCACTTGACTATATTTTTACTTCTATAACTATTCCATAAATGTGAATCAAAGTTGAATAATGAATAGTGTCAAAAAATCAATCGTTTCACTTTCACGGAAACGGAGGTAGTATTACTTGCTCTAATATTTAAATTACACAGCCAAGGTATGATCTTCATTCTCCTTGATATCATTTGGCAGTTTAATTCTTTTGGTACTCTGGGAATGAATCCTTGTGTTTAGGTACAAAAATGGCCTTTCTGAATAGAGTTGGGAATTTGCTCAAACAAACTGTCAGCAAGCATGTTAGTCCAGCGTATTTTGCGTCAAGGCCTTCTATATATCAGGCAATAAGATGCATGTCATCATCGTCAAAGATCTTTGTTGGAGGTGTGACCATTTGTATTAACTTGTTACTTTCTTTCTCTCTTTTCGTTTTTGTTTTTGTTGGTTTTTACTTTTTAATTTTAAACATGTGTATTGCTACCTTTCTTTTTGAATTAGCTTCTTTTTTCAATATGTGGGTACCAATGGTATTCTATCATTACAGGGCTTTCTTATGGCACTGATGAGATGAGTTTGAGGGAAGCTTTCTCCCAGTATGGAGAAGTGATTGAAGGTATAATCTTATCTAATTGATGCTTCATGAGTCACCTTATTATTCTTTCGATGATGGTTCTGTGTATTAGATTAGACACTTCAGAGAGCCACCAAACAAGAATTTTGCATTGGCCACTAATGTTTATCCTGAAGACAACCTTGAATCATTAAAACCATTGATGCAGTTTTATTTTTTTATTTTAATTTTTTTTTTTAATTTGTTTTATATATTTAAAAAAAGAGTATCTCTATATCTGTGGACAACAATTTCATACTTGTCATCATCCACCATTTTACATACCTTTCTCTTAACCCAAAATTTGCAGCCAGGGTCATTTTGGATCGTGAGACAAGTAGGTCACGGGGATTTGGTTTTGTTACATTTACATCAACTGAGGATGCGTCCCGTGCCATCCAGGCGTTTGATGGCCAGGTAATATTTTTTTAGGCTTACATATAGTCGGTATGATTATTGATTGCAGAATTTGACATTTTGGCCACAAGATTTCTCAACGGACTTGTAATCTAAATAATTCTCTTGCTTTGAGGGAAAACAGCTTCGGAAATATTGAATGCTACTTTGCCTTATGGCATTCACTGTGATCAACTTGGGAATTGTTTGTGCAATTTGGGAATTTTGGCACATGATAAGGGAACCAAGGAGTTTCCCCTCCTATTTCTCTCTAAATTTGATGACAGGAGAAAAAAGTGTGTACTTTAGGAATTAGACAATACAAATGTGACCACTAAACATGTATCGGATGAATCTCTCAGGATCTTCATGGGAGAAGGATTAGGGTGAATTATGCAACTGAAAGACCTCGGGGTGGGGATTTTGGTGGTGGCTACGGCGGTGGAGGTGGCTATGGTCAGGGTGGCAACTATGGCCGTGGAGGATATCAAGGAAGAGAAGGATATCAAGGTGGTAGCTATCCTTCAGGAGATAGCAACTTTGGCAGAAGCGGCGGATTTGGTGGCATTAACCAGTATCCCAGTGGAGGTGGCGGATTTGGTGGCAGTAACCAGTATCCCAGTGGAGGTGGCGGATTTGGTAGCAGTAACCCGTTTCCTAGTGAAGGTGGTGGGTTTGGTGACACCAACAGCGATGATGTTGCTACTTCTGTACAAAGTGGTGGTACAAATTACTTTGCTGATGGACAAACTGGTGGCATTCCTAGAGAAACCCATGAGAACCAAGAAGCAGATGAAGTTATCGGTGTTGCAGGAAATGAAAACTTGGAAACCAACTCCTTCGATGATGGTGACAGGGATGCATTGGATGAAAGCACTGACAACGAGTTTGACAAAAACAGTAGGGATGATGATGGTGAACCAGATGATTATGCAAATAGTAAGAGGAGTTGAATCTTTTTAATTTTTAATGTCTAGAAATCACTCCAGCAACAGCCTTCTTGATCCCGCAAGCATATTAAATTTCACAGCTTGCTTCGGAGTAATGCTGTGTGCTTACTGTGATTTATCGGCCATTGACATCACTACCCTTCGGAAAAATTGTTTTTATGAACCTTGGGTGTATTTTAATTTTTATAGGTTTTATATCTTTCATGTGGTTCGGAACAATAGGCCAAGTATATGTATAAACACTTGCTTGAATGTATTATTATTATACAGTATGGTGATGTTTGGGAGTCAGCGGATCCGCTAGCAGATAGCAGATTCGGAGAGAGAATTGTGAGATGATATGCTACTCCAATCCGCTATATGCTCCCTATTCTACCAACAACCAAACACACCCTATATCTATGGTTTCTATGTAGCATACTTGTGTTTGACTTAAAATTTTATATTAAAATATAGCCAAATTGGATTTTACTAGATTCGTCTCGTCTTGTAGTTTTTAAATATCGAATTTTTAAAATTTTTACTTATATCAAACTTGAATTCTTAATGGTTTAAAATGTTTGAAGTATAGTATTATCTTATTATACAAAATAATTTTTCCTGTTGTTTAGAATAATACTCCTAAGACACTTCATGACCGCAAGGTGTCATCTTCTTGTACTTTTGGACCAATCATACTACTCTTTTGTGGTCGTTTCCTGCGTACTTACACACTCTTTCATAGAGTTGTGAGTTGTGGCTAAACTTGCGTTTTTGAATGCTAAATTGAAGCCATTTTTTCCATACACAAAGAAGGTTATAACTCAAAGCCCTTTGATGTGGCAGTAATGTAAAATATCCTGTAATCTAATTTGAATCTTATTTTACAGTTGATGTACAAATCAGAATGCGTCTTTCCAACCGCTACATAAAAATGAATTGGTGATAACAATAAGGGAGAGCGACATCATTAAACAACTACAGAAGTAGTGCTTCAAGCATAAAGATCTGCTAGCTCTATACTTCACTCTTCAGACAGCCCAAAAAGGTTTTGGTATAGCTTGAGCACTTGGATGGCTTTTCAATGGCTCTTTGATTGTTTCCTCAAGGTCATAATCCTCATCGTCTTCATCATCTCCATATTCCATTAATTTGATTAAAGTATCTAAAAGCTCATAGAAATGCATGTATTTTCAGCTAACAAAATACTGAAACTGACTTACCCACCCCTCCCCAACCAAAAAAAGAAGGGAAAAACTTGAAACTTGCGATAACTACTAACGCAATCAAGAGAATAGAAAAACAATATACCAGGAACAACTTCAGGTTTTGCCTTTTGCATCCCTTTGTTGTCTCTCTCCACCATTTGAGTTGAATTAAGCTTTCGTGGGGAAGTTAATGGATTCATGGGAGGCGGCAAGGACTTCACATCATGGAATGGCTTCTCAGAAAGTGGTGGGATAATTACACTAGGTGATGACTTCTTTGGATCTGGTGGCAGCATTCCATCGGAGGAAGAAATCTTAGGAGGCGGGGGTGGCATTTCATTGGAAGAAAACTTCTTTGGATCTTGCATGATTGAAACATCTCTTGCACCTACATTTGACGTTAGTTCACGAGGCATTGGAAATTCTGAACCCTGTAAGTTATTCTGGGAAACCATATACCAAATCCCTCAGGTTAGGAGAAACATATAGCATGATATTTCATGTAATTTGCAAAATGTTACTAGAAAACTCAGCATAACCCAAATTGCCTCAAGATTATACTGAAGTTAGCACCAAAAACCAAAACAAAAACACATCTTCACCCCACACTCACAAAACACAGAACAGAGTTTGTTGTTTGCTCAGGAAATGAAATTATGTGTAGAATAGAGCCAGTATCCCCGGTAGGAATTTGTTATTTGCTCAGGAAAACGCCAAAACCATGCTACCTAGGGTTTGTTTTACATATCTAAGTGAATTCCCAGAATGCCGTTCAATTTATGAGTAACAAGTGGCAAAAATGGTACCGAAATGTGGCATTTATATGTTCATTTTTTTAAACTATATAAACAGGGGGTATTGAAAGTTAGCAATTAATGGGTCAGCGCAAATTTTAAAAACTAAAAGATTAAATAACAAGCAGCTATCTCATGCCACCTCCATAATCAGGAACCCTGTAAGACATACAAATGCCCAACATAGAGTTCCAGAATCAGCCTGTTAGCGTCACAGAAGGAGGTCAGTGAAAATACCTGGAATAAGAAGTAATAAAAACATCAGGAAAAGAAATATCGATGCAATTCTTTACTAACACAAATGGGAACACACAGATTCAATAAAAATCCCAAAACTGTAGGTGAGAGTTACCATCTTGATAAAATATACTCCCTCCACTTATTATTTGTTGCTATGGACCCACAGTACACGTAGTCCAATGCACATTTTAAACCATTAATAACTTAAGTTGGATACAAGTAAAAATTCTAAAAGTTCGATATTTAAAAACTACAAGACGAGACAAATCTAACAAGATCTCACTTGACTATATTTTAACTTGTATAACTATGATAAAACTATAAATCTGAGAGAGTGTGTGCGTATGTGTGTGAATAGTAGCAAAACTATGAATGGAGCATGAAAAAATACAGAGGGAGTATCCAGGAACATACATACTCCTCTCCATGGACTTGTAAGACTTGGGTTCTTTATCAAGAGTACATACAGGATTTGATTATATTTTACCAAAGACACTGGATGAATTTTTCAATTGGGGCAACAACCATTCAGTCTTTGCTTTACTATTATCATAGCTAACAGAAATGCTAACCTGGTATGAATTAGCTGTCCCTTTTGCGTTAAATGGTAATTCTTGAAACTTTCGCTTTTGGGAATGCAAACGCTTATCCATTGGTGGGTCTCTACTTGGAGATGAGGTTGTGGGAGCTACTGTAGAGTTAACTGGAGCAGTTGACTGCCTAAGGGCCAAAGCAACTTGTTGCAAAGGTGTGGCTTGTGGGTATATTCCACCATAGCCAATATAACTTGTTCCATTTGTTAATCCAACAGATTGTGAATGCGGAACTTGAGGCTGAGGAGGAACACTACTGACACCAACCAAAGTAGTTGAATTCAAAGTATCAACATGGTTCATTTTTGGGGTATTCAAGGGACTCAGGACTCCAGCCTGCAACTGAGGTGGAGGTGGAACAGCACCATACACCTTACATGAAGATATCCTATATAATACATAACATCGCAGGACATAAAGTAATCCACCATTAAGGGCAAGTGGAATAGGTTAAAAACAAAGCACACCATCCAGTTAAATTGTTTGTAAGGGCAGTCATCCATAGAAAAATCATCTGTTGAAATATGGACATTTGAATACAGCCAACATATGAATTACCTAGAGGCACCACACTCAGCACTAATTGTGTCCAAAAGACTTTCGGCCAATAACTTTGCACGTTCAAGACTTTTTGCATCATTGCTTGACAACAACAAATGTAGCGGCTGTTGAGTTTCTAGAAGCAGTTAAACATAACAAAAAATTATCAAATGATCAGAATATGGCAAAAGATAAAATACACTGCAATAACCACCTTCAGTTTGATCATTTTCTGAGTATGCAGAACCCCGCCCTCTTAATAAGACAGTTGCTCCTGTTTCATTCATAATGTGGTTTACAAATTGGTCCTGCAAGTACAAAACCCAACCAGCAGCAACACAAAAGAATTTCTCCAGATGGCATGGAGATGACAAGGAAAGACTTCCAACATTAGAATCTCTTATCTTTGATTTAGGAACAAAATAAAGTCATTGATAATCAAACAAGAAGGTAACAAGAATTGTATATTGTAATATACTTTTAATAAGATGGATTTCAAAGCATTTATCATCATCATAATATAAGCTTTCGTCAGAACAAGGTGGGGTTGGCCTTCATGTAAGCCATTCACATTTCTTACAAAAGCACTTTTTTTGTCAACATAATCAGTAACAATAAGCCTCTCTGATGTACTCATGCTAAGTGAGCCATGTGACCATCCAAGTATTCCAACCCCCTCCATGTATCCAGCCCAAAGAATGGATGTAGAAAATGATAAAATGACACACAAAAAAGGGCAGTAGGTTGGTTCCGGAGCCATGTTTATTAAAACAGTTCTATCCCCCAGGGAATCGAAAGCCTCACCCCACGAGCAAAAAACAAAATGGAAAGATAGAAAATGCCAACAAAGAACGCAACAAAAACAACCAAGAATGATGAAGCAATAAATGCGAGATAATTTCATAAATAGGAGAAAACCTCACATTTGGGCCACGGATGCGAGAGGAGATGTTCAAGGATGGGTCAGCCTCAAATCCCAAATAGACACAGGTTTGAAACAAATTATCAACCTGGGCACAATTCTTATTAGTTAGGTCAATTTCTTTCAGTTATACATCTACCAATATCACTCAACAGTGATCAGTCGGACTACTTACCTTTACACCAATGTTGCCTGTTGCCTGTTTCAGCATGTCTTCCACAATAGCAGCAGCATGATCAACTGCTTTGATTCTATCAGCCGTTGTTTCTAACTGCATTCAAAACATTCGCATAAAAATAATAAAAATGAATATCCAAATTCCAAGGTATAGAGATGACAGAGAAGGGAAATTCTCAAAACCAGGAATTGGCGAACAATCAAAATATTAATCATAAAGGATGTAAGCATATATCAATCATATTCCGTATTCACAAGATCATGCACGAAGTTGAATTGCTTACATGTGCCGCTGCAGATATATGAAGATACAGGGGTCTCTCACCATCAGGAGGTGCATTAGGAGGCCGATATTTACCCCTATATTACATCCTAACAGTGAATAATACAGAAGATAGAAAACAAACCACCAAAACATATGATTGGGAAAACTACCCACCGGGTTATTACAACAGCACTAGTGCTTCTCTGAATCTGCCAAGTGTTAAATAATTTATCAACCATCAATCAAGACATTGACCAATCAAATGTAGCACAACTCTCCTAGTTGTTGCAGCTTAAAATTTCCAAGAGTATTTCTGATCATGTAACTATGTAAGAAACTTTACCTCTTCCTGTGTCTGGCGCTTTGTCAGCTTATAACGGATAGCAGAGTCAGCATCATTTATAACAATTTCTCTTGCTATCAATTCATCTTGGATCTTTGGCTATAAAATGAAATGAAGAGAAGGAACTCAGTTAGAGAAACGCTGGGTGTTAAAGGTGTCAAGGGTGTGTTCAAAGCCAAACGAATAAATGTGTAAGGATGCTATAAATGTTAAGCAAATCATTTGCAAATCTGCTAAAAACAAAAGCGAAACGTGCAACAGTAAGGATAATCAGAAGCTACCCACTGATGTTTTGAATCCCCCTATTATATAGGATCCATATTATGCTTATGCATCAACTTTCTCATGTTCACTTATCCACAGACTACAGCTCACAGACCTTGAGGACCCTCTATGGACTATGGAGCATCATGAAATCCCCAAAAATGAAAAGCCAAGTGATAACTGACAAGTTCATGATTAAAACCACTATATTTTCCCCTTTGTCCTTAAGAATGCAAAAGAAAAATGTCATATCAAGAGGAGCTGATGGAACACGGAAGCATCATTGCATCAAAAGCGGGGGAGCTTTGATCATTACTAGAACAACAAAAATTTACAGTGTAAGCACATTTCACAACAGGAGAGAAAGAACCAATGCCATTAAAGCTAATTATTATCACCTGGACTAACTTTTGCATAATAGCAGCAGCATGTTGTTGTAAAGGCACCTGAGCCACTTGTATCGGGATGGGACTAGAACTGGAAAAGGGGATTGCAAGAGGTGCACTAGACAAAGAGGAGACAGCAGGGAAAGTTATCTGGGCCAAGGATCCCATGTTTTCCAGTGGAAAAAATTTCTGCAATGGAGCTATGCCAGCAGAAACTAACGATTCATCAGGCTGATCCCACTTTCTTCGTTTTCTGCATCAAGACCAAAAGCTGTTAAGGCTCGTTTTCCCTCATCTAATTTGTTAGTTGGAATTCAGTCTATCCTGGGGGCTGATAGCAGCCAACATTCCATTTATAGATAAACAACATACCATGACAAGGAAAATAATCAAACCCAGCCACACCATCACAGTCCAAATTTCATGTATTGTGTTCAAGCTTCAAAATAACCACCTTACTGAGAATCATTTCCCACAATATAATTCATTCTTGCAAGATTCCAACAATTACAACCCTGCTCCATAACAAAAAAAGCTTTCTACTTTTCAATCTCAGTCCGCATTTACAGCTCGTCAGTTTCTTTTTGTCTTATACCAAGTTGTGTCTTTTCTCTTAGTAGCAACGATTTTACATCAACCACTTAAAAATTTTTTACACATAATTGATTGATCCATAGATAGGGTTTTTCACACTTTGCCACGTTAAACGAAACAATCGTGCAAAAAGATTCAACCTGCCTACAGGAGCAACAACAACAAACAACAAATGGTTCAAACCTAAACAAATCACCCAAAAATTTAAAACATAGCACCTTTGCTTAGTCGTCGATGAATCAGATTCGGACGAAACCCTAGGGCAACCATTATCCGCCATTAATATTTTGATTTCCTCTTCAATCCGTTATACCCAAGATTAATAGATTTCTTCCTATTGCAGAATCAGATTGAACGATTTTTTCCACCGTCCCGTCGTCGAAATCTTGGAACAAGCCGCGGGTTTATCGTGGCGAGCTGGTGGCCAAAGACGAAGGATTTTAGGCCTTTTGTTCTGCTGCTAAAAATTTCACATTTGTTGGCGTTAAGGCAACAAAGAACAGACATGTGACTTGCACGTGCTCAGCAGCGCAATCTTCCGCAGATGATTTCATGGGCTTAATTGGACCAAGTTGTTTGTTTTAGTTTGGTAGTGCCAATTTTTGGGCCTGATTTCATATTTAAAATTGGGCCTTCAAATTTGATATATTGGGCTTTAAACATGCTGAAGAATAATAAGATACGGAATTCAACAAGCAACGGTAATAAAAATGGTGGGTTATCTTATCCCCAATTCTGAGAAAGCTCTAAAGAGCAGGACAGCAGGGGTACAGTGGCATCCTTCCTTCACGCTTCCACGGTCAGTTTCTGCATCTCTTCTACCTACGTTTACTCTATGTTTTATGTGCGTTAGTTGTGAGTGTGTTTGTAGTTGTATGTGCGTTTATCCAATTTGGATTGAGGGCAAGGACGATGTCTTGAATTAAAAGATGTTTTTGCCTATTTTCTTTAGTGATGTCTTGAAGCTGAACATGAAATAGTTCTTGATCCTTTTTACGGGAATCTAAACTGCTGGCTGTTTGGAAGTTGAAATTGTTGTAAAATACTGAAATGGAATGCGGTGCTGTGTGGCAAATTGTTCAAGGGTTGAGTTTCTGATACTCTTGGTGGGTGTTATCCAATTTATTTTATTGAGGTTCAAGTTAATTGAAATGTTTTTTAGTTAGGTTTTGCCGCGAGGGGAAAGTGAAAACAATCTTGTTGAATACAAGCAGATAGTACCATTTTAACTGATGTAATAACTTGGTAATCACAGGGAGCTTTTGAATAGTGGAAGTTTTTCACATTGGCTCTAGCTGAGAAATGGCATATCAAGTTGGCGCCTCGCTGCAATCCAGGTTTTTATTGAAATTTTGGATCTGAATCGGCAATGCTGTTGTTTTTCAATATTCTAATCTCAGTGGTAATTCTAATTGTGCTTGTGTTTTTTTACTTCAAATCAGTTACCTGAGGTCCCCTTTTCTTGGGGATGCACATGGAATCCGTGTCTTGGGGATTTCTAGGCCTCGGGTTGTTGTAGTGAGAAAGGTGGTGGAATGCAAGGAGTCTAGAATTGGGAAGCAACCAATTCCGGTTCCATCCAATGTTACTCTATTAATGAATGGCCAGGATTTGAAAGTAAAAGGTCCTCTAGGGGAGCTTGCCCTAACCTATCCAAATGAAATCGTTGTTGAGAAGCAAGAGTCAGGAGCACTTCGCGTGAAAAAGGCAGTGGAAACTAGACGAGCCAATGAGATGCATGGTTTGTTCAGGTACTCATCCTTTTTTTTTCTTTATTTCATAATATGTATTCTTCTAGCATTAACTAATGAAACTTAGTACAGCACAGATTTTGAGCTGTATATCCATTACCATTAATTCAATGACAGGGGAGCAATGGCATAAACTTTGACTAGGATTAAGAAATATGTCGATTATAATTGTCATTGTAGACGGATATACTATTCCATGAACTCAATGCTTGAGTTTTGTTAAAATATGATGTAAATTTAAATCCTTTAATATATTACCTGATATATGCTAATATTTCATAGATATTCTTTGTTGCTGTGAATATCCATCGAAAAGATTTCTACAGAATACTCTTAGCCTAAGCTGTACATTCTTCTGTCTCTATGTTAATTTTCCATCTTCTTTTTGTCTTGGATTCGAATTTTCCTTCTTACATTTAGATGCATACTTAGTAGTGTCATGCATTCTGCTAATATGTAAGAGATCTCATATCAAACACGGTATCTGTTTGTATTTGCCTAAGGTTGAACCAAATGACAATCTGTTAGTTTCAGTGTAGAGATCAATATTTCCTCAGGCTCTATGCTTCACCATTATTTTGCTTTTACGAACCAATATCCCTACTTATATCTACAGAGGATAGTTTAAATCTTCAAACATGTAGCTGTATACAACCTCCTCGTTAATCTTCCTGGTATGATGATTTTGTAGCTTCCCAATTATTTCTTGGGTGGTATTCAGGTTTTATTTATCCTGGGGGCTTATGATATTTTGCCTTTGCTTCTGCAATTATCTTGTCAGGACTCTAACCAACAACATGGTGGTGGGTGTCTCCAAGGGATTTGAGAAGAAGCTTCAATTGATAGGCACAGGATACCGAGCTACAGTTGAAGGAAAAGACATAATTTTAAATCTTGGGTTTTCTCATCCAGTTAAAATGGCAATCCCCGAGGACCTACAGGTTAAAGTAGAAGAGAACACAAGGATCACTGTGAGCGGATACGATAAATCTAACATAGGTCAGTTCGCTGCTTCCATCAGGAAGTGGAGACCTCCGGAGCCATACAAAGGTAAAGGTGTGCGATACGCTGATGAAGTGGTAAGGAGAAAAGAGGGCAAAGCAGGCAAGAAGAAATAAACACGTCTTCTGCTGGAGTTTGATTTTCATGGTTTTTGTTGTTCCTTTCTTGTCCATATGATTTTTGGATTGCATTTTGAACAGGGTTATTTGTTCTTGTAGCTGTTATAACAACTAATGTTCGATTTGGCTAAAACCATTATCTCAATGCATTGTTGTCTTTAGAGTTCGCTCCTTTGGAAGGAATCAAAGTAAAAAAACAAAGAAATGGAAGCATTCTTTTTCTTTCATGTGGGAGTTGAAAGGAATTCGAATGAAACTATTTCCTCTCTAACTGTTCGAACAAAGTAGGTTGAAATAAAGAACTTTGTAAATGAAAATTTGCGTTTTGATCAATGTTGAGTTTTGTTAGATTCGTTCGACAAAGATTGGTCTGGTTAAAAGAAAATTTAAAAAATCAAATTACCAACCTGAAATATAAATATAAGTGATTCTTCTTGGAGGGAGTGATAATCTCCAGACTTTTAGCACAAGAACTTTTGTACATTTTGCAAAACTCCAAGTCTTAAAGGGCGTCCACAATGGCCAAAACAAGAAGGGCGTATTAGGTGCACACGCATTTGCAATTGAGGATCTTTACAAAAAAACTAACGACAAAAACTGTCCAACCCAAGCGAAAAATGTGGCTGTATATTGTGCCTTACAATTTGCAAATCTAAACCTCACAATTGTGTACTATTATCTTTTTATATTTTTTTATTTTGCCTTTAGAAGAAACGTGAATATTATTGAGGTTTATTTATGAAAACAGAGGTGAGCAAGATCATCATATCTGCAGTACACCAACAGGATGGAGAAACCACATGTTATAGTAGTACCTCATCCTGCACAGGGACATGTGATCCCCATGTTGGAGCTCTCCCAGCTGCTGGTGGCCAACGGCATCAAGGTGACGTTTGTCAACTCCGAATTCAACCAGCACCGTGTCCTCAAATCGATGTCTCAGTCGGACAACAACTTACAACAACTTGTAGACATGGTTTCCATCCCAGAGGGGATGGAGCCCTGGGAGGACAGGAATGACTTCATCAAGTGCATAGAGTCCATCTTCAGGTTTATGCCTGGAGAGCTGGAGGAACTTATTCAGAGAACAAACAATAGCCAGGAGGACAAGATTACATGTGTTGTTGCTGACTGGACTGCGGGATGGGCATTTGAAGTAGCCCAGAAGATGGGGCTCAGGAGTGCATCATTCTTTCCGGCCACAGCAGCCGTATTCGCAATTTCCCACTGTATTCCTAAGCTGATCAGTGAGGGGTATATAGACAATGATGGTGAGCCTAATTACACAAAAATGCTCTTTCAGATGGAAAAATTCAATCTTTCTTTCTAAAGTCCATTAATATTCAATCTTCCTTTCAAAACATGAGCTTGATTGAATTGTCAGCTTGAAAATTACTCTATTTGAACTTGGTCTAGTTGCTTTGATTTTTAAGTCTGGCCGAAATTTGATCAATCAGTCACTAATGTTCATATCACAATCTGTTGTTTTACAGGAAGGATCTTGAATGACCAGAAAATACGGCTGGCCCCAGGCATGCCAGAAATGAACTCCGCAAACTTTGCATGGTGCTGTTTTGACAATGAGCAATCGAGGAAAGTTGCCTTCGAAACAATGTTTAAAGACAGCATTTTAAGCAACTTGGCAGAATGTGTCATTTGCAACTCATCTCCTGAATTGGAGCCTGCCGCATTTTCCCAGTTTCCAAATATCACCCCTATTGGTCCTCTCCTGGCCAGCAACCGACTAGGAAAAGAAGTGGGGCACTTCTGGCCGGAGGACTCCACTTGCCTAGCGTGGTTGGATCAGCAGGCGCCAAATTCAGTCATATATGTTGCATTCGGCAGCTTTACTGTCTTTGATCAGACACAGTTTGAGGAACTGGCGCTTGGTCTTGAACTCACCAACAGGCCATTTCTTTGGGTTGTCAGGCAAGACCTAACAGTTGACACTAGTTTATATCCGACAGGCTTCCAAGAGAGAGTACAGAGCCGGGGGAGAATGGTGGGATGGGCGCCACAACAGGAGGTCTTATCTCATCCATCCGTTGCCATCTTTATAAGCCACTGCGGATGGAATTCCACCATCGAGGGCGTTGCCAATGGCGTGCCTTTCCTGTGCTGGCCTTATTTCGCAGATCAGTTCGTTAACCAGACGTACATCTGCGATGAGTGGAAAATTGGATTAGGATTCAGCAAAGATGAAAATGGGATCATCAGAAAAGAAGAAATAAAGGATAAAGTGGAAGATCTGATGACGGATAAAAGCTTCAAGAAGAGAGCCACAAATCTCCAGGCCAAGACCATGGCCAGTGTCAGGGAAGGATGCTGTCGAAAGAATTTCAGTAGCTTTATCGAATGGATCAAAAACAAGTCAAAAAACTGAAATTAATCCTTCTTGAAACCAGCCTTCTTGCTCATATGCAGTGAAGTTTGATATGATTGTATTAGCCTCCAAATAAAATTAAGGCCATAGTGGTTGTACCACCATGGCCATCAACATTTCGCATTTTTTTAGGACTATCCTGAACATGGCTGTTGGTTTGGTTCTAGGATGACAAGTAAGAAATTTCCTCCATTTAAATTATTATCTTCATCTCTTCATTGTGGTTTTCTGAATTTGTGCAATATTTTGACATAGTTGTTCTTGTAATATATATCATGTGACTTATGCAACATTTCTGTAACAAGACTAGTGGCGTAAATTTTATTAGTAGCAGTAAGAATTTTTTTGGATGGAAAATGAGCAGCTTTGAGGAGGTTGGAATGTTATAAAACGAATTCTAGATTCCCAACAAACCGCATTTGTATCCTAGATTCCCAACAAATTAGTAATCATATTTCTCAATGATTACAAAAACATGGCACCATTGTGTGGTATGAACAAATAAGAACCACTGGGAGATCATCACAAGAAAATTTTAAAACACTCTTTGGTTCCATGCTTTCCGAGGATATTCTCGAAGTTTTGTTCTTAGCAAAATTCAAGTTTTCGTGGACCACGATGCACCAAATTGGGAGTAATATGCACACATTTTGTTGCAACCTATTACATGGGTTTTTGGAAGACGACCTAAAGATGCAATTATGATATATGAAAATGAATTTAGTATTCAGCATAAAACAGCAGCCCCTCTTACTAGCAGTTTGAATGTTGGTAAACACTTGGGTTGCAAGAATTGGGTTTGAACACGAGCACGTTGGATGTCCCTTGTTTAGCGATTCTGGAACGCTGTTAACGTGAAGACAAAGACAATAATTATGACCTTTCAACGTCTGCTTTGGTGTTATTTGGGGATGGTGATTTTTTTTATTTTTATGTATCTTTTTCGTACTTTATATATAAATGGCATGTATGTCCATGTCTAAATGGCTAAAAATCCAAAATTACTCAAGATTGCTACAAACATGACCACCGTATATAAATTTCCATGGACATCAAATGGTCAGTCACACCAAATTGATGCAAGAACAATACTATGTGGTAACAATGGTGCAGCCGTGCAGGCAACACATACCACACAGACAAAAAGCAGAAAAGCCCTAAAACATAGGGCAATTATTTAATGTGACTGCTCACACAGAACAAACAAATAAAAAATTCATTATATTACCCAATCACATAATTTCAATCACATTATGTTATAGTCAATTATTTTTCTTGAAAAAATAACAATAATCAGAATAACACACGATGCCTCATTAACTTTCCTGGTTTACTTATATTGAGATGTCAACAGAGTGGTGAACTAGAAGCTAATATTTGAAGTACACAAAAATGGGGAAACCACATGTAATAGTAGTGCCTTATCCAGCTCAGGGTCATGTTATGCCCATGTTGGAGCTCTCCCAGCAGCTGGAGAGCAATGGTGTCAAGGTCACATTTGTCAACTCTGAATTCAACCACCAACGCATCCTCAATGCAATGTTGGTGTCCGACAATAGGCAGCAGCTCGCAGACTTGGCTTCCATCCCAGATGGGATGGAGCCATGGGAGGACAGGAATGAGCTCAGCAAGTTCACAGATAGCCTCTTCAGGGTCATGCCTGGAGAGCTGGAGGCACTTATTGAGAGAATAAATGAAAGCCAGGGAAATAAGATCACCTGTCTTATTGCTGATTGGTGCGTCGGATGGGCATTTGATGTAGCAGAGAAGTTGGGGCTCAGGAGTGCAGTGTTCTGGCCGGCCTCAGCAACCGCCCTTGCAGCAGCATTCAGCATTCCTAAGCTTCTCAGTGATGGAATCATAGACAATAATGGTGAGAAAAAAATCCATGTTTGTGGATGCTCGAATGCTGAGTTGATTTTTATAATTGATCAATATTCATGTTTGTGGATGCTCCAACTTAACAAATATGAGCTTAACTAAAGTCTGGCTTAACTTGATCTCAACCTTAATCTCATGGAAATCTATTGTAACGCAGGAATGCCGTTGTCAGACCATGGAATTCCACTGTTCCCTGACATTCCAGAAATAAACTCCAAAAACTTCCTATGGTGGTCAACTTTTGAAGATAAGATCACAGCGAAAACGATATTTGATAACGTGGTGAAGGATTACCGGTCGAGAAAATTGGCAGAATTGATCATTTGCAACTCATCTCCTCAATTGGAGCCTGTGGTGTTTTCCCAGTTTCCAAATATCATTTCCATAGGCCCTCTCCTGGCAAGCAACCGGCTAGGAAAAGCAGTAGGTCATTTTTGGCCGGAGGACACGGCTTGCCTAGCATGGTTGGATCAACAGGCGCCAAATTCTGTCGTATACATTGCGTTTGGTAGTTTCACAGTCTTTGATCAAACGCAGTTTGAGGAACTAGCAATGGGGCTGGAACTCTTGAACATGGCATTTCTGTGGGTTGTCCGAGAAGATTTAACAGCTGATGCTAATAAGTTTCGGGCAGGCTTCAAAGAGAGAATACAAAACAGAGGTCAGATGGTGGCATGGGCGCCGCAACAACAGGTCTTATCTCATCCATCTGTAGCCGTCTTCATAAGCCACTGCGGATGGAATTCCACAATTGAGGGTGTTGCCAATGGTGTGCCATTCCTATGCTGGCCGTATTTCGCAGATCAGTTCAACAACCAGGCATACATCTGTGATGTGTGGAAAATTGGATTAAGATTCAGCAAAGATGAAAAAGGAATCATCAGAAGTGGAGAAATAAAGGATAAGGTAGAACACCTTCTGAGGGATAAGAGCTACAAGGAGAGAGCCATGAATCTCCAGGCCAAGATCATTGCCAGCGTCAGGGAAGGATGCTCTCACAAAAATCTTAAAAACTTCATAGAATGGATCAAGAAATACTGAAAGCCTTCTTGCAACAGGCCTTGTGTTATTTTATACTAATATGCATTAAAAAATGAATTAAAGTCTGATCATCTACATTAGTTCAATTTAATTCCTATTTAATCTTTGGTTTATGTATCATGGATTTCATTTTATTAATTCATTTTTTCCCTCTAAAACTCAATCTCATGACTTATCTAATTCCTACTAGGAGCTGTTACAATGCCAAGAATGGAAGCGCTCGATTTTATCAGTAAATTAAGAGATTAGCAAAGTAGGGGAAATGCTCAACTTGAAAAAAAGAACAAAAATAGACACCCTGGGAATGCAGTGTCCATCCTGGAAGGCTGTAACTCTAGAAATACAAATAGACCAATGTATTTAGCCTATCCCAGATGGAATAGAACCTGGTCTGGGAGACGGCAACAACTTGGAAAAGTTAACATAAGCAATGTTAAAAGTAACACCAGTGAAACAGGACCCCATGACAAATAGCAGAGAGTGGCCATATCAAATCATGTGTGCTGCAATAAATGATAGCATGTTGTGGGCTCCGGAATTGGCAAATAAATTGGGAATAAAGATCCAAGAGCCTGATTGTCGTAAAATGCAAGTAGCTCACCCAACAAGGGTGAAGAGTCTTACAAAAATACAACCTTTCTGCAACTCGCCCTGGAGGCAGATGCTGTCAAAGTGCCCCCAAATTATCCACTAATCAGTCGTCTTCTAGCAAGCAAACCAAACGCCTTCAAAAACTCAGCAGGCCATGCCCAGAAAGTGCATCTACCCTGGCCTGAGCCTGACTCCATCAACAGCCACCCAGTTCTTCACACCAAATATACTTGCGTGCCGAGCTTCACTGAATCACAGAAACAATTATCAAAGTTTATCCCATCTCGGAAATGTGGTTGCACGAATGGAAGAAATCAGGGGTTCCATTCAAAACAAGAGCCTTGAATCTTTGATCCTATCCCACACAAGAAGGGCGTTCACAACAATTACACGAACTAGCTGAATAATTGACTCAAATAATCAGACAATAATTAACGATTTCAGTTCAGAACCCTCAAAATCCAACCAATTTGGTGCTAGTGCCCTAATGTTAGGGTTCCCCAATCATAATCCAACGATGCTACCAATAGCCTTTCCTGGAAAACTAGGGACTGAGTCACTGGACGAACGAACAATCCACCGACAGGCGCTCTCGCGATCCCAACTTGATTGATTCAATCGAAAACCTACAATGTACTACTCAATTTCGTGACGGTGTGTCTGCCGCACTTAGAGAATCTTGGATAACCGCCGGCGGTCAGCGCCGTACCGCAGCATGTGAGTAAAATAATTTCTGTTAAAAGATTAAAATAAGTGGGGCAAAAACCCTGAACCCTTTTTGTTCACTAATCACTGCTACAATTAAACCTCAATGAAATGTTACTGTAAATGAAGTCATACACACATACGACAATAATCATTAAAAGAAAAAAAAAAAAAAAAAAAGTTACTCCCTCCTCCGTCCCATTAAAAGTGGTCACTATTCCTTTTTGGTGTCCCAATAAGGTTGGCCACTTTCCCTTTTAAGCAAATTAGATTAACATAAGCATTATTAAAAACCACACAATAATGACATTGTACTTTCTGCACAAAGTCCATTTATATGTTTAAATATTAATATCTCAAAATGGGTATAAATAAAAATTATATAAAATATATATTCTAAAACTATACGATTAAACGATTGCAACAAGACCACACTTGACTATTTTTTTTTTCTACATCATTACGATAACATTAAGTCAAAGTTAAATAATAAATATGGTTGAAAGTCAAATGTAACCATTATAAAATAGATTGATGGATTAATCAAATTTACTCACACTACTTTAACTACTAAACACCACAATCTAAATTCTCGTGTCCAAAAGAAAGTGGCAACTTTTAATGGGACGGAGGGAGTACTAATTATATAAATATATTAGTTGTCCAATCCATCTGACTATCCCATATAGTATGAGTTCCAACTCCAACCTTGGAACTCCAAAAAAGCCCCTGTAAAGTGCAAACTAAGCTTTATGCTTAAGTAACCAATCAAGGAAATTTAAATTAGTATGGTTAATAGAATTTTAATTAAAATAGAAACACGTGCAGAGGAGTCACACGTGGCTCTCATGCCGGATTAATAGAAAAATCCACATGGAGACATGTGACACAATTAAGCAAATAGACAAACATTCATATATATAGGGGTTCTATTATTATTAGTAATAAATAATGCCAGCTTAGTGATGAGGATAATTGTGATTAAGATCACATGAGGACATGTTAATTAAGCATTCATGTAGTGAAAGGATTAGTGAGATATTTGAGGAAAGGGGCAATTGGGTCAGTAAGGATGCAGGGAATGTGCAGAACATGGTGTACAATTCATGCTGCTTTACTGTCTCAACTTTGTCACATGCAACACCTCACAACCCCCCAAACCCCACCCCCCCTCCAAAAGGGTACAATCCATCTTCCCCACCCTTGCATGTGCTCTCCATGTGACTTTCTCCTTCCCCCTACACACTTTCATTAGCTATAATAGATTCTACACTTGATAGTATAGTGAAAATGTGATCATATCAATTAATTAAGTACTAGTATTGTTATTATACTTAATACCTATTGTTTTCATTTGAAAATAATTTTTTATTTTAGTAAATAGACATTGTTTCACAAATTTGGTTATGAATTATTTTGTGTCTTTTATATTGAAGAAATGTAATTTTAATATGGAGATATATATGTGTATAAATTCTTAAACAAGAAAGCATACACATATTTTTAATGTAGTGCTGGAATGGTGGAATTAAATAGGAATATATTTGGTGGCCCATTGGCCACATTCTCATGTGCCCTTTAGGGGTGCCACTACACCACTCCAATTACAACTAGCTAAAACAGGTCACAAGCCCTCCTCCTCCCTTTATGGGGATTGAAATTACTCGAGTGTCCAACGGGGCGAGGGTAGTTTGGGGAATTCGATTGTAATGAAGGGGTCCCGGAATCTCACATGCGTAATTGCAGATGGGCAGCCTTTGCCTTTCCATGGGCTGTTTGTTACACACTCGCAAGTTGTGCCATCTTCCCGCTCGTTCTAAATTCTAATAAAACCATTTCATCAAAATATATATATATATCTTCCGCCAATTAACCATTGCCACGTGGTCCCACTGTTCACTGGTGCGCCTATCCTTGAGTAGAACCCTGGAGTAAAGAACCAGCTGCATCTATATACCATACACAGCCCACACCATCACAGTACCATTTACCGTTCCCGGGAAAAAAAATGTCAAATAGGTCATTTTTTTTTCCAAAAAATTTAAATCAGTCATTTTTCTATTTTATTACCAAAACAGTTCGCTACAAATACTAATTATGTCCAAATCATTCCTTTGTTCACTAATTATGCTCTAATTGCTGACGTGGCAAGGGTTTAAATTTAAACCTGACACGTGTGCATAATATTAGGCATTTTTCTTTTATCTTCTGTCAATTCAGTCATAAACTTTTGTTTTTTTCTACTTAGTCCTCTACCCAAATCAGTCATTTTTATATTAATTGGTCTCCAACCTTTCAAATTATTTCATTACAGGCACAAAACCTTAAATTTTTTATTATTACTAATACATTTATCAAATAATGCCAACATACTTCCGTAAATAAAATTAAACATCAAACCTCATACATTAGGTTTGACTGTCTTGTTACCGGGTTTTCCAAGATTCGGGATTTTACGGACTCTCTCTAACCATCCGACCGTGATGGTTCATTGGCTCTGGTTTCCTTCAGCAACAATTAACACAATCATACTTTGTTTCCTACTTTAAAATGTAATAAACGATTTAATTTTAATTTTTGTGTAAATGATTTAATTTTACTTTTTGGAATGTTATGGATGTAGGAAGTATAGACAATAAAATCCAATGCATGAGGTTTGGTGTTTAATTTTTTTTTTACGGAAGTATGTTGGACATTTATTTGATAAATGGATTAATAATAATAAAAAATTTAAGATTTTTTTGCCTGAAATAAAATAATTTGAAAGGATGCAGGCCAATTAATATAAAAATGACTGATTTTGGTAGATGACTAAATGGAACAAAATAAAAATTTAGGACTGAATTGGCAAAAGATATAATAAAATGGACTAATATTATGTCCACGTGTCAATTTTAAATTTAAACCCTTGCCACGTTGGTTATTAGAGCATAATTAGTGAACAAAGGACTAATTTGGACATAATTAGCATTTGTAGCGGACTGTTTGGGTAATAAAATATAAAAATGACTGATTTGAATTTTTGAAAAAGAAAAAGAACCTATTTGGCATTTTTTCCACCGTTCCCGTGTGGACCGGCAATGATTCAGATGCTTCATACTATCTTCGTTTTTTTTTTCTTTCTTTTGTTAGCTACGGTTTGACAAATGCTACTGTTCACTTATATACTTTGACTTAAAGTTTTATTATAGTTATATAAGTTAAAATGTAGCCAAGTGAGATCTTGTTAGATTCATTTTATCTTGTACTCCATCTGTCATCAAATGATATTAACATTCCATGTTTTCACGGAATTCAATGCAAATATCTAACGATTAATATCTCAAATTGTATAAAAGTAAAAATTATAAAAATTTAATATTCTAAAACTATGTGATTAGGCAAATCTAACAAAATCTCAATTAACTATGTTTTATCTTATGTAACTATGTTAAAAAGTCGAATCAGAGTTACTTAATGAATAGTGTTTACTATGACAACGCTAATATTTTTTTGGTACACAATGACGCTCATGTGTCGGCAAAGGTATGTGGGAGTCCAAACAATGAATAGTGTTTACTATGACAACGCTAATATGATTAATTGTTTTTAAATATCGAACTTTTAGAATTTTTACTTGTATTGAATTTGAGTTAGTAATTGTTTAAAATGTGCATTGGACTGCGTGCTGGATGGGTCCGTAACAATCTTTAAAAAACAGAGAATACTTCTTACTATGATAAAACAGGATCTATTTCTAGAATGTATTAGAACCACGGTGCATATCATGATATCAAGCAGGTCGTAATTCTGTTAGACTCCCACTTAATTATTTTTGTTTAATTATATAACTATTATGATAATATATATTAAAATTGATTATTAAAAAAATTAAAAGATTTCTAATAAATTACAGGGGGAGAATAATACACACAGTATGATCTTTGATATGTTTTATTCGTTGATCGCCTTAATTGGTGTATGTAAATCCCCAAAAGAGAAATTCAGCTCATCTTCAAGGGCTGTGATAGCTTTTTTCAATTATATCAATCATTATCCCGAAAATGAAACATCATTTTTTTTTTTTTTTTATTGCATCGGTACAGTTCAATTATTTGAAAGTTTAGTTCTGATGTCACAAAACTAACATCCTTTCCATCGCACGTAATCACATTTCACTTTTGTAACCATTTTTTGACACAGCCACTTGTTTTATATATTTACTTGAACAGAAAAATGAAGTCGCGAAGACTGAATATTCATTCCATCAGCCGAATAAATTCTATTCCTTGAATAAATAAAATAAATGAATAATTGCTGAGCATAAAAGACATTACATAAATAATTGTTTTTTTGCAAAAGTTTAATTAATGATGGGCAAAGGTGAGAATAACGGAAAATGGCATAGTTGAGATTCCCAATTGGATAGTGCTTTGGCATTTGGGGATAATCTAAAATCTAGTAGTTTTTTCATTTTTATTTTTATGAAGATAGGCATTTTTGGAATCATAGTACAAATTTGGTTTAAGTCAATAAAAAATAATTAAGTACAATACTAATTTTCTTGGATTAGGAATGAGCTGAATTGATATGGGCCTGTATATTTTTTATTCAGTGATTCCAGTTAGTAACGTTGGCAGTCGTCAATCTATTCTATTCTTATAACGTAATGGCATTTTGGAAATTAAGATAGAATTGAGTGGCTTTTATCAACCGCCATCTTACTTATACCCCTCACAGAACGCAATTCGTCTTCACACCGTTACAACGTTACCCTCGTGTTCCATCCTCCACCGCCGTCGCCGTAATGGGGTTGAAGCCAACGGCAAACGTGTCCAGCTCCGCCGGTAGGCTGAGAAAAAGATCATCGACTTCTAAGAGGAGGATTGGCCGGCCTCAACCCTGCCGCCGCAGGTCCGCCAACGCCGACGGCGGCGCCGAGTCGGTTTCCGACAAGCTGGAGGCTCTCCGGAGTCTCATTCCTTCCCAAATTAACGCCGAAATCAATCCAGACCAGCTGTTTCAGCAAACTGCCGACTACATCGTGCAATTGAAAACTCAGGTATTCGTTTTGCAGAAATTGGTCGATTTTTACGGACCTCAGCCGCGGGAAAATCCTGACGTTGTATAGTAATTGGCGTATTTGTTATCGTATTTGTTATTGCCGCCATTAGGGAGGGATGAAAAATCAAAATCGAATCGAAATCTGGATTCAAACGAAGAAGAGAATATTGTTGTGTTTAATTTTCCATGGATCTTCCTCCTGATCATTGGCTTAGTACGATTAGTTAATTAGCTCCGGTGGCGTAAATGTATTCTGCTATAAACCCTAATTAGATTCAATATAAAGTTTCTCTTTTTTTCCAATCATAATATAAAAATTTGATCTTTGAATGTAGCAGTACATCTTCATATGTTCTATTGCAATTCGCAGCTGCTTTCATATATCTTCAGGATTGGGCAATTCCCTGGCTTTTCCATTTATTGATTTTGAAGATGGGGTTTGGTTTGGATTGAGATGAATTTCTTGGGAGGGTGTCATAATTTCTGAGAATTCATTCATTCACATGAAGGGCATAAAAATGTGTCCCCAAATCTCATGACAAAACCATCACTTTCTCCAGCAGCTCTGCAGCTGCAGTAAAACAGTGTGCAGCTGCCACCAGGGTGGACATAAATATTTACTTTGTTCATGTATCTCTATATTATTAACATGAACATATTATTATATATATGTATAATGTATCTATATGTGTTTGTACAAGAATGATGTACTATATTGTTTGTTTCCTTGGCTTTTGATTTAATGTTGGCAGAAATTGGAGGAAGAAGGGGGGATGTATATATATATATATGATGTATGTATATATGGTATGATGTGAATGATGAGAAGGTGATGATCCCGTGTATGTATGTGTATGTATATATCTGAATGAAACAGAAGGACAAGAGTGGGGGGCATGTGTAAATGAGAGCACATGCCATGTAATGGTCTGGCTGCGACATTTAGTAAGCACTGCCGCTTTCTACCTTTTACATGTGCTCCATTTTTGGCTATTTATTTCTTTTTCTCCTCTTCTTTGATGTTTAACCTCTTTTTATTACTCTATTTATTTATATCATATACGGAGTACTATTCATTATAGTGATTGTTAGTGGAATACATTAGTTGTGGCTGGTTTGAAAGTTCGTTATTATATAGTAATTAACTGTAAGAAATAAATTGAGATGTTTCAAAGTTGTGGTATATTTCCTCCGTTTACATGAAATTGCAACACTCTCTCATTTCACGCAGTCCAATGCACATTTTCAACAATTAATAACTTAAATTGTGTATAAGTAAAAATTATAAAAAGTTGATATTATAAAACTACAAGAAAAGACGATTCCAACAAGATCTCACTTGACTATATTTTCCCTTATATAACTATGATAAAAATTCAAGTCAAAATTAAACAATGAATAATAACAAAAAGTGAAATGTTCAATTTCACAAGAACTATTTGATAACTAATGGGCATTGTTCAAGAACATTTTAGATATATAGTTCAAATAGAAATGAATGGCCCAAATACAATGCACGTTTGATTGATTATTTAGCCCTTGTAATGTGTGAAGCACTCACCAGTCACCACTCGCACTCTACTACTATCAAGGTAGAATCCTGGCCCATATTATGCATCTGATATTTCCAAAATTTTCAAAATACTACTCAATATAGTACTCCCTCCGTTTTTTTTTAAAGGTTACGTTTTGACGTTTTTTACTGTTCATTGTAGTAATTTGATTTCTATTTTTGTTATAGTTATAGAAAACAAAATATACCCAAGTGAGATCTTGTTGGATTCTTCTCATCTTGTAATTTTTAAATATTAAATTTTTAGAATTCTTACTTGTACCGAATTTGAGTTATTAATAGTTGAAAATGTGCAGTGGTATACGTGTAAATAAGAAGTGTAACCTTTAAAAAAATGGAGGAAATATTACTTTCTCCGTCCCAGTAGAAATGTCTTGTTTGATTTTTTGACACAGTTCATTGTTCAATTTTGACTCAATATTATTATAAGTATATATTTGAAAAAAAATAGTCGAGTTCGGTCTTTTTAGATTCGTCTAATCGTATAGTTTTATAATATATATATTACATAAATTTTAGTTCTATATATTTTGAGATATTAACAATCAAAAAAATTCATTGAATTATGTAGAGAAATCAAAAAGTATATTTTAAAAGGGACAGAGAAAGCATAATATAAAAATAGTACGATAATCCTATAGACTATATAATTTACTGTCTAATTAACGTTTAAAAGGTTTTTTTCGAAGGGGAAGTTTAAAATGTTTTAGTATATCGTACTTTTTTTTTTTTGTAAACAGTGACATTCATGTGTCGTCAAAGGTGTGTGGGAGTCCAAACCACACAAATTACAAATGGAGATAAAGGGGAGGGGATAAGGGGCCGGGGACCCAACCCCAATTTTGTACTTTTAGGTGGCTTGAAATTTGAAATATGACCGTAAAAAATACTTGTGTGAATTGCCCTCCGTTTGGGCCTTAGTGACTTCCACTTGCTGGACTTTTTTGGCCCATTTCTAAAGTTCACCCCATCACCTAAATTTTTAGTTTGCCAAAATAAAATCTTTCCCGAGGAAAATGTAGACCCTTCAACAAACACACTACTCTCATTTATCAAACCTCTCCGTCCCAAGACCACATCCCAAGAAAATGATGTAATAATTGAAAATTAATCTTCTCCTCTCTCCTTGGATCATTTTCTTCCCATATTATTCCGTTGAAGAGTATAATCTGCGCATCCAGTCTCCGGTTCAATACCGTGTACAAATTCTCCTTTCCCCGGCGTATTTATTTGCGTTCACAGTGGCGACCAATTCGTGAATGGTAACAATTTTTCGATTTTTTTGGCACTTCAATTTTAGGGCTGAGGTAGGGATTTGGTTCGTCATCATAGGCGATTGATTGTGCTTTTGATTTTTAACGGTTTCTTCTTTTTATGAGGGTTTAGTGTCGACTGGGTGGCGCGCTGATCATGGATTTATTTGTATTTTTACTCGTATATTTCGTTGTGTTGTTATCGGAAAATGAAATTTATCCGCTTGAAATGTTCCCTTTTTTTGAGTTTCTTCGAGATTCCATGGTTTTTGTGCGACGCAAGATCTTTTCGTGTAGTTTTGGTGGCTTTGAAAATTTAATGATACTATATTTTTGGATTGTTGAGGAACTTGTGGGTTCATGATTATGAATTATTGTATGATTAAGCAATTTTGTTTGTGACTTTTGGTTTATGTCACTTCTTTCAAGTTTATGATTTTAGGGGTTGATGTTAATAACTTAATATTCGGATACTGCTGATGTTCGAGTGCATGATTGGAAGAAATTTTTTCATAAAATTTCTATACATTGTTTACAGGTAGTTGAACAATGAATACCATTCATCTTGGGATGTTCTGTTGTTTTTTTTGGGTGAGGTTTTTTCATGTCAAAGCATTTTTGTAGAGTTTGCGATGTCCTGTCTCTTGGTCTGGTTATAGTTTTCCACAACCGTAGTTCGTTACATTGAAAAGTTTCTAAGTTTGAGAACTCTTTTCATGTGTTTTTTTAGTGATGCAGAACGAGGAAGTCTTGAAGGTTGTTTTCCCGCTTTTAGAAGGCCGAGACCTGGTGTCATGTATGTTAGTTTGTAAACAGTGGCGAGATATTGCTCAGGATGACTACTTCTGGAAATGTTTGTGCGCAAAGAGATGGCCATCGATGTGCAAACAGCCATCCTCTTCTATTTTTTCTTATCACAAGTTGTTCAAGGACTTCTATGTACGCCGGCAAAACAGAACTATGCTTCCACCGAGGCTGTCCTTCAAGGACTTGGAGTTCTATGTGGACATTTGGACTGAAGACAAGTTGGCTTTCTCTGAAGTCATTCCAGGGCCTGTTTTCCAGAAGGGATCATGGACCCCACCGCCTGGAATTTGCAATGTACTCAGGTTTCACTTGGAGAGCCCCGATTACAAAATGACATTGCCTGTGCAGTCGAGGTTTAATATTCCTGTGGGTCAGATTGTCAGTGTCTCTATGCTTGTAGTCCGAAAGGATTCCAAAAAGGTTGCCCGAATCATAAACAAATCTGTTTTTGATTACATAGACCGTTCCACTTACCGAGCACTGGCATTTGACTACCTAGACTTCTCCCCCGAGCACCCTTTTGTTTCGGGTATAAGAGCTTGGATTTCATTGCTTTTCATGGACCATGGCAACGAAGGGGTTATAGATGTGTTTGGGATCGAACTGGATTTCTGTGATGCTGCCAACTCAGAGGACCAAGTTCTGTGGCTCCTCGACATGCTTGATTGGAAATGAAGCATTCTGACGGCTTAAATTCGGTAACAAATGACAGTATGCGTTATATATGTGCGCTTTCTGTGCCATCTGGTACTGTTTATGATATTGCTCTGTTTTCTTTTTCTCTTCCCTGGATAAATGTGCACATTTCTATGTTACTTTCTATTGATTATTAGGTATAGTGATCTATGTTTGGTTAATTTGGAATCAAGTAGTTTCTTGGTCTAATTACTCCATGTTTCTCATTACAATGAAAGAAAACTCCTCTTTGTTTGGCATACTACTTGTGATGTTTCATTGGCGAAACATATAAAAAACAATTCAAGGCTGCTGTAATGCTTCAAGGATTCCCCCTTGTTGCAATATATGACCGGCCTCAGGTGTTCAACGATGATACTCTATGAGCACTTGTAAAAACATTATATTGATTTGAATTCAACAATATTTATATAATTCGACGACAATTTATTCTTGGATGGTAGCAAATGTTACTTACATTTGAGGCATAATCGCCAGATAATATATACTAATCCGTATTGGAAATATATTTTTGTGTAATGGTCAAGCTAACCATCAAAGAATATAATAGGTCCACTAATTTATGTTTGTATCATTGTGAAAATGGTCAGAGTGTTAATCACTATACTTTTAGCGTTGCTCAACCTCCAAAGATCTCTCGAATAAAAGAACTCAATGATTAACATACTTCATTTATTGTTGCATTATGAATGTAAAAACCAATAACATAACGTTAAGACGTCATGTTTGACTTTTTAACACTGTTTACTGATCAACTTTGTCTTAAGGTCGATGGTGAAAAAAGAAGTCAGAAGTGACTCCGTGTGAGGGAAGATAACAAATGGAAAAAAATTAAAGCAAAATAATTTGTAAAAATGATTAGTGAATTAATTAGAATAAACAAAAGATTTACATGTATAAGTATTTACTATTTTAGGTAATGTAGCAATTATTGTGAGACAACCCAAAATAGTAAGTGTAGCAATTGTTATGAGACAGAGGAAGTATTTGAAAAAAATAGTCGAGTTCGGTCTTGTTAGATGATCGTATAATTTTAGAATATATATTTTATATAATTTTTACTTGTATATATTTTGAAATATTAACGATTAAATAGAGATAAATAATTTATTAGGCCATCAAAAGGCAAGAAATTCACTTTTAGGCCATGAATAATTGAATTATTGATATTGGGCCAACAAAAGGATTTCGGGCTGAATAATAAGCCAAGTTGACCAAGTCAGCGATTGGGTGGGCCGCGTGGACGTGACGCTCCAGCAATGTATACGCGCCCGATTTGCGGCTTCGGATCCGGTTTATTATTTGAGCAAAGTGAAGGGGTTTTGTTATTTGGACCGGGTTCAACCCGTGTTTTAAAAAGGGGATCTGCCATTCCTAATCGTCACTTGGAATGTGAACCCTAATTGCGCAATCCGCCATCATCGCAGGTCGTTGGAGAAGAATCGCTGTGTGAACGACAATGTCGGCTTCGGAGTCCTCTGGTGGTACTGTATACGGGCTTCCACGTAGGGTTTGTGATTGCGGAAACACGGCGAGTCTTAGGACGAGTTGGAAGAATCCAAACTGCGGGCGGAGGTATTATTCTTGCGAGCAATGGCCGGTAAGCCCTATTTAACTCCAGCATTATTATTATTGTTAGGGGAATGTGTTAATCGGAATGCGGTATGAATTTTTTCGGTTGTCGTTTTTGGTAAGGGTTAATTTGGTTGATGGCTGCCGTGAGTGAATTCCTTTGTGCATTAATGTTAGGTGTTGAATTTATGAAATTTGTTGCAGAATGGTGGGTGTAAAATGTTTCAGTGGGCGGAAGCAGAGATGTGCCAGAGATCGCAATCGTTGATACCGGGGCTGCTGAGGAAATGCGATGATCTGGAGGCTAAGGTGGCAGCACGAGATGAGGAGAAAAAATGTGACGAGAAAGAGATTTCTATGTTAAAGAAAGAGAAGAAGAAGCTAGGGAAGGAGAATGGCCGCCTTGAGAAGAAAGTGATAAGCTTGGAGAAGGCAAATAGAAAGTTGTCTGTGTGCATTGTGATTCTCATTTTGGTGTTGGTTGCTATGTTCAAGGCAGGTAGTGGTGAAGGTAAAATTTACCCCACACAAAGGATGCAACTGTATTAGGGGAAGTTTGTCTATTGTACGGCCAACTAGTGAGTTGGGTTTTTGTATGTCGGCCAAGTGGTATATCTTATGTAACTTGGTATGTGATTGTAATAGCTCATTTTGGAAGCATGTGTGATGGGAACCAATTGATTTTGAACTTGTATTTGTATGTGATTGGTCCCCAATGATGTAAGTGTATGGATGACTTTGGGAGGCAACATATTTAATGATAATTGGCTAAGTTCTTGGCACTAGTGTTCTGGCTTGTTTCGGGATACACCAGATTCAGTGCTCTTTATCATTTCTCAAAGATTAATTCTTCCTGGTGAATTCAAGTGCTTTGACTGGTTCTCATTGATTTGAATTGAATTATGGAACTTAATTTCCTTTGGCTAGCGCTCCTCGGCTCTCACATGGACATTCTGCACACTTGAGAGTTCTCTGCTCTTCTACATTTTCTCTTTAAGGTGATATGAATTGGTTAAATAGGCTGCTTTGTAGGAAGAAGATCTGATGTTGATAATTATCGAGTGCGGCATGGAGTTTGCAGCTCGGATTTTTGAAATTGGGTGCTCTGGCCGTTATTCTGATTCGGTGCTATATGTCTGTTAAGTATAATTGATTGAAATGGTTGTGGTATGATTATTCTTAGATGTTATGGTATGCGCACAGACTCAATGTAATGCCGCTTGTTTGGTGTTGAACACCCAATAAAATCAATTTATCCTCAAAAAAAAAAAAAAAAAAGTTCTTGATGCAAAATGCATGTTGCAAAATAGACTCCATTACATTCCACCAATGATTTCCACCAAAACCAAAATGCAAACAGACCAACATATTCCCAGGCGAGCCCTGAAACAATTTACCTAGTGTTCAAAGTACATGACACTTGCATCATAATGCAGGAAGTACTAAGGCCACACATCCAAATTCCAAAAAAAGGCCTACAACATGTCAACTGAAACAGTTTACCAAGTGTTCAAAGTACATGACACTTTCACCAAGTTTCAATAACCACAAAAAATTGATCAAATAACCAGTATGCCACGTTCACAAACTTCATTTGCGGTTCCCCCCTTTCTTCCCACCCTTGTTGATCTCGGCAATGTTGGAAACTGGAGGTCCCTTGTTAGCGACCGAGAACTGAGGGGCTCTCCATGCTCCACCTCTATACGGTGGAGGTCTTTGAATGTTCAATGGACCTAAACCAAGCATTTGTTGAGTTATGGAGGGTCCTGGTATAAGCGGCTGTGGGTTGAAGTAGTTCTCTTGGGTAACAACTGGCTCAGGAGTTTCTTCGTCCGGTGAGGCATCAATCGGTGAGTTGGGTGGCAATATAATTGGCTGTAGGAATGTGAATAAGGTAAATTAGATTTATTTCAGTTGATGCATTCAAACAGACCAAAGTGAAATTTGTACACATACATTTGGAGAAACAATTGTGGCAGCATTTGATGTTCCATGTGGTGCTTCGTTTGTGCTAGAATTACCCTTCATTGTTCTCTTGACCTAATTTCAGAAATTCAGATCTTCCTTGTATTTGCAGTTATATAGAAATTGCCGAACATATAAAATGTACCTGCGATGTGTTAGCACTTGATGAACCAGCCCTTGTTTTCTGCTGAGGTGCAGCCCGTGTAGACTTTGCAGCAGCCGTTCTTGGAATTTCAGCAGCCATTGTTGGATCTCCAACAACCCTTGATGACTGTCCAGTAGGACTTGCTGAAGTTCCAGCGCCACCATCACCATTTTTCTTCCTCAACTGTTCAAATTTTATTGCAGTAACATTAAGCTGTGATCTTTAATACCTTGATGCAAAATCAAAAAACAATAGATTTATTTTTGTAATACCTTTGCTAGCCTCCTTTTCTCACGAAGTTCATCTGAGAAGTCTGCACAAGTAGAAATCAAATGCCCGGGCTCTCCACAGTATGAGCAATGAAGTGTCACCTGCCTTCGAGTCATTTTGGTAGGATCTTTTGTATACCTCCTCCTCGCCCTATTGGTCTTCTTACCCTCTAGTTTATCACTAATCTTTCTTGCCTTAGGAGGTCTTCCAACCCCTCTTTTCAACTTAGGAGGTGCAGGAGGTATGTAAGCCGTTTTCTGCCAAAATAGATCACTAGGAACCCCAACGATGGGAAATTGATAGGCTTTCTTGTAGGCCGATACCTTAAAACAGTTTTCAACAAAGTCTTCCGGGTCTCCTCCTTGCTTGTGAATGGCAGCCAATCCATGAAGGCATGGATAACCATTAAGCTGCCATAGTCTACATGAGCATTCTCTTCTGATCAGATCAACTACAAATTGGGAGTTTCCATTCATCATGCGTATTTGGTAGTGTCTGTCACTTGATTTTAGTGGGATACAATCACCTACCTTCATCGAATTTTTATGAATGATCTTCCGAATTCGTGGGCAAACAGTGATATTGCTCCATTTCATGCTTGCCCTGTCTCGGTTATCCGAATGGCGCTTCATTATATACTCTCGGATCCACTCAAGTGATGTTAGGATTGTCTTGGACCGTGCCTCTTTGATGCATGAATTAAACGACTCACATAAATTATTGAGCAACATGTCACACATTGGACCTTCAGAGAAGTGTGACTTGCTCCACTCAGTTGGTGGTCGGTCACATAACCACTTCCACGCTCCTTCGGAGTACTCCTTGATTTTATTCATTTGGCTCATAAATTCTGGCACTGTGGCAGATCTAGCAGCGCTCCACAACAGATTTTTCAATGCAATACCCCTGAATCCAGCCGTCACAAAATTGTTATGCATGTGACGCACGCAGAACCTGTGGTCCACTCCGGGAAATAACTCCTGCATGGCCTGTATAAGTCCCTTTTGCCTATCACTTATGAATGTCAAATATTTGACATTAGCAAGGTTCAAGTCCTCCTTCAACACGGCCAAGAACCACAGCCAATTTTCCTTGTTCTCAATTGGAATAATGGCATAAGCAATCGGGTACAACTGATTGTTCGGATCCACCCCAACAGCAGTTAGCAGGATGCCCTTGTGTGGACCGCTGAGATGGCAGCCGTCAACACCAATCAATGGCCTACAACCCAGCCGCCAGCCCTTCTTCAACGCAGCTAGGCAAACATAGAACCTGTCGAATCTTGTTTGTAAGTCCTCATTCTTTGTGCCAAGTACAACTGTACTACCTGGATTTCTCTTCCTTAATTCCTCTGCATAATCCCATAATCTCGAAAATTGATATTCAGATGATCCACTCAGCACTTGCAAGGCTCTCTTTTTTGCACTCATTGCCTGATGCTTACTAACACCCACCTTGAGCTCATCAATGACATCAAGCCTGAATCCTTCAGCGGATCTCTTCGGGTCACTTATGAACTTGTTCAAATATCTCTCACTCAACCATCGGCTGTTGATTGCTGGCACATCATAGGACTCGGTACAAGTATGTTTGTCATCAAATCTAGTCACTTGAAAAGTAGACTCTCTCTTAACCGTATGCGCATATATCTTCCATTCACAATTCTCAGCCGTGCATTTAGCATAGCAACGTGTCGGTGTTGTCCTTGTGAACTTGACTTTCCTCTTTTCCTTCACAGCTAGTGACATCACCGCCTTCTTGAATTCATCGCGGGTACCAAACAACATTGATAGAGTGATGACAGGATTATAGATCTCTGTAGGGTTGAAAACCGGTGCTCTGTTACTTTCCTCATCCTCTTCCGACACCACTAGCTCTTGAAAATCGACTCCCGCTGTCACCAAGTCATTTTCTGATTGATCCCCATCACTTAAATCTTCCAAGTTGTTGCCATGTACAGGATCTCCAACATTCACACCACCAGCCCCTTGGTCATCATCAACTTGGATATCACTTTCATCATGTTCTTCATCCCCTTCCTCACCATAGTCACTTTCATTAAAGAACTCATCTTCTTCAGCCTCCTCTTCATCCATTGTATCATCTTCTTCCTCAGCCCCCTCTTCATCACTTACAGCAGCCGTTTCTTCACCCAATCCAGCCCATACTTCAGTCCCAATTTTATCCATTACAGCTTCACGTTCACTCCTCAATTCGTCCATTCCAGCCCCCTCCAATTCAACTCCATCCTCATCCAATACAACCCTTTCTCCATTGCTCTCAGATTCACTTCCAATCTCAGACTTGTCTTCACTAACAAACTCAACAAAATATAGGTGTAAAATCCTTGACTCTATGCACTTAACCGCCACCTCCTTCAAGTGTTCTTCACTTTCAATTGGTTTGAATGTGTTATCTTCCTTGATAAGCCACTTCATATTACCATTCAATTCCACATCATCCTCCACCAAATGAGAAAGCCACCAGTAATCCAATACTTTTGTGTTCACATGATCATAAATCACTTCTTCGCCACCTTTGTATTCTGCCGTATCACCATGAATGCACTCCCCACCCCAGTGTATTACAATGGTTATTGAAGTGCACCCTGTATCTGCATAAGTCAACAATAACCAATATAAAAGACCAATCCAACCTCAAAGTCAACAATAAACAATTAGAGAACATAAAAAATGTTGAGTTAAAGCGCGGGTCAACTAGTCCCTTTCTAGGGACCACTGCCCACCCAAATAATTGATGAAATCCGACAAGGAGGGGACACAACTTGCAACTAAATATACAATATGCAATGGTGGAGCTTGTACAGCTTATCGGGACCCCTCCCTTTCCAACAAACACTAATCCGACAATAAACTCCAAAAAACACATGCCGCAAAGTAACCCAATTCCGACAATAAAACCCAATCTCGACAAACCCAACACAACATAAAAATACACTAATCACTGTCGGTGGTCCACACTACTCCAAACCCAAAACCCACATGCCGCATTTCACCCAAATCCTTAAATCACAGCCAACGCATCCATAACTTCCAAATATAAAGCTATCTAAAAGCATTCGTACCCCTAATCGACATATACCAATTATTGAGGGGAAAAAGGAACTTACAATACGGCGGAGGTGGCCAATTCTTCTTCCCGTCCTCCCTTCGAATTCCCATTCCCGCGCACTAGGTCCAACCAATATGCTCGTTCGTACTGGAGTGCGTATCTACGGGTGCCAATTTCTCCGCAATTGATTCGAGGATGTGGGATTTTCGGTTTGATTAGGCAGTTGTATTACGAGGGGAGGCCATTTTGCGAATTGGGGAAACTATGGCAATTTCGCGAGCTGGGGATACCTTAGGAGGGGGGAATCGATTTCTTGTTCAGAGATCCGGTTCATTGTCCGGTTAATCAAATGGGCCGTCTGTGGTGCACGCGGCCCGTGATGGGTTGTGCATTGGTCAATTTGGCTTATTATTCAGCCCGAAATCCTTTTGTTGGCCCAATATCAATAATTCAATTATTCATGGCCTAAAAGTGAATTTCTTGCCTTTTGATGGCCTAATAAATTATTTATCTCCGATTAAATATATGCATTAAATTGTATGCAGAAGTTAAACATGCATCTTAGTTAGGACAGATGGAGTATTATTTACAACAAACTATTTGAGTTTCGTGAAAGTAGATTTTAGGATATTTGAAAAAAAAAAAAAAAAAAATTCTACCCCAATGCCAGGGATAAAAAGCCCTCACAAATGAATATCTTACCCCTTCAATAATAAAAACCGATTGTACGCATTTGAATCCAATTTCATAACCTTCACATCCGGTTCAGCTTGGTTCGGTTTCCTCGTGTTTGGTATAAGTTTGTTAGAACGTAATTTTTACTAATTTGTTTACAACAAAATATGTTTGTGAATCCGTAAACTATTCAATGAACAATGCAAAAGTGTTCGATTAGCTTAATGTTATTAAATGTGCATATAGATAATGATATTGGAAATACAACACAAATTGTTTGACAAAATTTAAGAAAATATTTCTACAAAATACCATATGGATGGATACTCTCTTTTTCAGGAATCAACTTTGCAGCATATCCAACTGCCAACACTAGTAATTAATTCGAGAGTAGTACATCTAATATAAAGAATAATAATCAATTAATCATTTTAAAACTCAACTCAGTGAAAAAGCACTTTTTAATAGTTTCTTTGATAAGCATTAGTACTAGAAGAATATAAGGTGGCTTGGCAATCTAAATGAGCCCACACTTGGCATAACTGGCCAGCAAAATCATATTGATATATAGTGCTAGTAATGAACCCAGGGCAAGCAATTGACTCGTGAAATATTTATCTAGACATTAAAAATGGAAGGAGGATGCAAGACAAAACCTTAATTGCAGACAACATGATGAATTCTGTTGTGGGACTTTGAAATCACCAACTTAAGCAGGGAGAAGAAGCCAGGCAGCTAGCAAGCACATTTCCTGAGTTGCTGCAAAACCCACTTTTGACCATTTGTACAAATGCAGGAGGGCAGTCCCATGTACTATGGGTATACATAACATTATTACATTAATGGGGAGGATAACAGCAGCAGACAAGAACTTAAAAATATAGGAGCACATAATTTAACATAGAAAATAGAATGGCATGGTTTGGCTTTGAAGCTTTGAATTACATCCAGAATGGCTGAATGGGTGTAGTAAAAGTAAACACCCATCTTAAAAGGGGGAGAGTGGAGAATTTTTTTCAAAAAATGGCATGAGAAGGAAGATGCATTGCAGGAACAATTTTCTTGTAAAAGAAGAAAAATGAAATTATAGTCATTTTAAAGCATGCATAAGCATAATTGCATAAGTAGAACCAAATGATAATAAAACGAAAGAGATAGAAAACTGTGGTGCAAGTGCAAATGAAAACAAGGAAAATGTTGAAAGAGAGGCAATTAGGCAAACCATTTTCTTTGTTACTGGAAAGTCACAAAAGTGCTTATCTTACTGCCGAATAATGCCCCAATAATTCCACTCCCCTGGCGTGTTAATCCTTCAGATGGCTGTACTGGCTCATTCACCTTCCACGGTAGGATTGGAGGAATGGATGAAGAAAGATATGGTGCTTTGGCATCGGAAAACATCTTCCTCAAAACACAAGCAGTATCATCATAATATCTACATTCAATGTAAGTCAGGAGGACGATAGAGTAGAATGAGTAATGCATAGAAAGGACATGGAAAAGAAATTATTCAAATAAGATAGAAAGGAAAATTAGTGTTCTTCTAGATTTCTTTCAAATATAAATCTCAAAAGAAATGGATATATTTTGCAAAGTAATTGCTAATAAAATTCATCTACCAACTTAAAAATAATCTAACAATTAATGAGGAAGATAAATAAAAAAACAGAAAAGTGTTACTTGTAAAAGTTCTTAACAAAGCTCCATCCATTGACATCACAAACATAGGAACGACCCTCACAACGCAAAAGATCAAAGCCACAAACCTGAAATAACACCAAGGAAATATTAATTCTTCACAAAAAATGTTCTCAGACAAATCCTTCCTTGAAAGTTTACCTGATTCTATCACATGTACATATTCTCCAAGCAAACTGTATATCGAATACAAAGGCAATGAGATTTGTTTCGTTTAAGTTATAAACAATAAGCTAAAACAATATGTTTCCATGCAGTTACTATATGCTCTAAGGCTCCAGGGCTAATACACCATTCCATTAAAAACTACAGATTTAGGCAAGAGACCATGCCACCTGCAATAAAGCTTGTTGAAAGAATATTTGATAATTAATAATCAACCAGACAAACTTAGTCATCATATGGAGGAAACACATGAATTTAATAATGCCAAAATAACTTGGCTAATATATGTTTATGCATAAATACTGTAGGCGATAATTCTGAGAACCATACTTAATCTGGAGATGTAATGTGGTAGATGCAATGTGGAGAAACTGGAATCAATTACCAGACTTTAGTTTTTAGCAATGACTTAAATTGTAGATGACTGGTGCTAAACATAACTGAATGAATAAATATAATTTTGGTATGTGGCACATATTCAAAAGAACAGGATTTACTTACAGCTTGCCTAAATGCAATGCAAACTTCTCTTGCCATTTTCTTCTCAATAGGATTAAGTAATACAGGATATCTAACCTGCAAGACCAAGGAACACATACATTATCTGTGGCATGTCATGAACAGATGTTCGTTTTTATTCATAGCTAAATGCCACAAGAAATTATTTTATGCATAACTGAAGAGAAGTTGGTCATTTTAGCAAGGTTTCAGAAAGATCTAACAATGCAAGAAAGAGAACATCGAAGGAGTGATTGAAAATTAATCAATCTGTGTGTTCCGATGATGGCTTTCCAACAGACCCTGGCTTGGATACCGTTCTTTGATATTTCTGTTTCTCATCTAACTAAACCCAAGGGGATAATGTCACATTAAAAAAATATAGCAAAACCTTCATCGAATGAAATTTAGTTTATCCTTTTATATTCTAGTTCTATTCGTTCACAAAAGATAAAATTCAGAAAAAAAAATAAAAAATAAAAAATTGGAGGTACCAGGACATATAGATTAGAAATACTTACATCTTTACAGTCAGGATTTCTCATAACAACACCATCAACCACAGGATATTTCCTTGCCTCAGCATGAGCATACTCTGGGCCTACCGTCTACACCTAAGATGCAATCAAATGTTAAATTTGTTTTGCAACGTTCAAGACTTTTTCACATATGTTCAAGACTTTTCAAATATATAAGCGAGAAAAATCAATTTCCCACCCTTCAATGTGATGTAATTATTTGTCAACGTTTATTTATTTATTTAAAAAAAAAGGAGGAAGACATAAATATAGCACCCAAAAAAAAAGCCTTATTGCAGATAACCCCTTAAGTATGCAGAATGTAGAATAGAAATGAAGCATCGAATCACATCACTGAGCATTTCCAATGGTCCAATACTCCAATTAGAGATCAATTAGAAACGATATTCCAAGGCAAAAAAAAAAAAATTCTAGTAATTTTTCCCTTATTCACAACTTTAAGATGAGTGAAAGCAAAGACATGAAAACAATGTGTTATGTGGTCAACCAGATTGTGATTGCTCTAGTGTTACAGAAACAAAACCCACAAACATAATCCCAAAAAAGGCGTGCATATTATGATACAATCACTTTTCACACACACACACACAGAGAGAGAGAGAGAGAGAGAGAGAGAGAGAGAGAGCAAGAGCTCAAAAGCACATGATTGCAAAGGGCATGAGGAATAACCACAATCACCCATACAAAATGCATGCAGTTTTAGAAAAATTCAAAAGAAAAATGCATAAGAGAGTTCTACCGACAACTTCAATTGCGAGGATGTAAGTGCATATATTTGTCTCTGTACTATAATTATTTTATTTTATTTTTCCTTGCATAATAAACTTTTTTCCCAAAACATCTCCACAAATTACATCCAAACAAGCACTATGTATTGGTCACAATGTCACAATGATTTATTTATCAAGACCATAAACTACAGATTATGCAACCTTCACATCTGTTCCCCCAGTGGGTATAAATTCCTCATAAATGTAAGACCCTTCACGTCTCACTCTTCTCACTTCAGGATGAAATTCACTTGAGCGGTTTCCAACCTTTGTGGAAATAAGAAAATATCAAGAACCAATATAGGAGCTCGTAAACAAAAGTAATGATGATAAAATATTCGCTCACTCATGCATGGAATATTCTTACAACTGATCTAATAATATTCTATGGACATTTAAAGTTTAAAGTTACTTTATTAGAATATGATTGTTTGAATTAACACTTATTAAGAAAAGAATATGAGTTTTTAAATATAAATCAAATGACTAGACCCAAGTCTGTTTTTACAATGAGCAGAAAATACCAATTTGGTTGAGTTGATTAAAACCAGCCTTTTTCCAAAGCAACTTAAATAAGCAATTGGAAATAGGCCAAAAATATGGTACACTAAAAACCAAAGAACAGTGAACTGTACAACACACTTTCACACAGATGATCATTTAGAAGAGAGCATATGTAAACTATATTTCTTCTTAGTAAACACACAACTATGGTAAAAATTTATGAGATAAGGCTGTCAGGGCAATAACATTCGATAAGCCCTGGCAGTAACTACCTAATACGCGCCTCAATGCAACGAGGACCAAAAGATGCAAAAACATGCGAGCCATAATGATAAGGTCGGAAAAGATTTAAACAAAATATATCATAATAACCTTACGAAACAATTCTTTCATTCCCCCACCAGCAGAACTGGGGTAATTATCATTATACTGTGATCATCACCTTCAGAAAACAAAATATCATAGTTAGAAAGATTACTAGAATAAAATGTAAGTATCATAGATACCAAATGTTTCCAAGAATGTATTATTCTACTGTATTTCATTTTCCACTGATCCACTCAAATAGCTAATACAGCGACTTGAACTTCATTAACAGGAATATAAATGTATTGTGTTGCATTCAGAAGAGGGCAAAAATGAGAAGCGCCTGTCTTCAAATAAGAGAATGTGAAAAAAGATACTCTTTGTAGAAGAACAAGCGCAATATGTCTTTTACAAGTCTTTTAAGAGATGGCATGTAACAATATCAATCGATATCTTACCTTGAATTGGCTTCTCCACAAAAGGCTTCCAAAACCTATTTCAATGTACTTCAACAAAATCTTCTTCCTCCACAAAAGTCCAGCTCTTGATTAGGAAAATCCCTGTTAACTAAGGCATATCTTGGAACAGGAATTCCAAACAACTCCAGTCGGTGCCATCAACAAAACCATCCCATCAATAGCACCATAACATTACGACAAAACTTCAGAAAAATATGTTAATCCGAATTGGGAAAAACTTCATTCCTAGAAACATGATTAATTTATACATATATCAACGACCGGGTGTAGATAATTCTATTGCAATTTAAGCAACCACGAAGCTAAATCCCACAAACTCTATAAATAGAATGCAGAAGTTTCTAAGTAGAATAACAAAGTACATATTTGGATTACCGTATATACTTTTGTGAACAAATAGTACTTTTTGTATTACATCGTAGAGTAATTTCTACTAATTTGTTGAATATCCGTAACCATTCAATGAACAATGCAAAAGTGTTTGATTAGCTCAATGTTATTAAATGTGCATATAGATAATGATATTAGAAATACAACACAAAATTGTTTGACAAAATTTAAGAAAATATTTGTACAAAATACCATATGGATGGATACTCTTTCAGGAATCAACTTTGCAGCATATCCAACTGCCAACACTAATAATTAATTCGAGAGTAGTACATCTAATATAAAGAATAGTAATCATTTTAAAACTCAATTCAGTGAAAAAAACACTTTTTAATACTAGAAAAAAGCACTTTTTTGATAAGCATTAGTACTAAGAAACAAGGTTAGCTTGGCTTGGCAATCTAAATGAGCCCACACTTTGCATAACTGGCAAGCAAAATCATATTGATATAGTGCTAGTAATGAACCCAGGGCAAGCAATTGACTCGTGAAATATTTATCTAGACATTAAAAATGGAAGGAGGATGCAAGACAAAACCTTAATTGCAGACATGATGAATTCTGTTGTGGGACTTTGAAAGCACCAACTTAAGCAGGGGAGAAGAAGCCAGGCAGCTAGCACATTTCCTGAGTTACTGCCAAACCCACTTTTGACCATTTGTACAAATGCAGGAGGGCGTCCCATGTACTAATAAGTGTACATAACTTATTACATTAATAGGGAGGATAACAGCAGCAGACACGAACTTAAAAATATAGGAGTACATAATTTAAAATAGAAAATAGAATGGCATGCTTTGCTTTGAATGGCAGACACGAACTTAAAAATATAGGAGTACATAACCCAGAATGGCTGAATGGGTGTAGTAAAAGTAAACACCCATATTAAAAGGGGGAGAGTGAAGAATTTTTTTCAAAAGATGGCAAGAGAAGGAAGATGCATTGCAGAAACAATTTTCTTGTAACAGAAGAAAAAAGAAATTATAGTCATTTTAAAGCATGCATAACTGCATAATTAGAACCAAATGTGATAATAAAATGAAAGAGATAGAAAACAGTGGTGCAAGTGCAAATGAAAACAAGGAAAATGTTGAAAGGAGAGGCAATTAGGCAAACCATTTTCTTTGTTACTGGAAAGTGAAAAGAAAAGACAAATAAGACTTCCATGAATTTCCTCTGGTTCCATCGGGTTAGAACTCAAAACATCACAGGATCCTTTTCCCTCAGACCCAATCCTTTCCTTCCCTTCCAAAATTCAATATCCCAAACTCCCCAGCATAAGTTTGAGATTCGACATTGATATTTTGGAGCGAAGAGGACATTATGAACCCCCAATTTGGGCTAGAAAGTCTATTTCTTTCTTTTTCTTTCTCCAAGCAACAATAGAACTCGAAAATTAGCCAGATAACGGTTTATTTAAAAGAAGGATAAAAACAAGTTAAGAAGAAGAAGAAGAAGAAGATAAAACGTTTCTTGACTGCCTCCGTGTCTGATGATCGAATCTCAACACCGATTCCCAAAAAACCCTTGTATAGGAACGAATCACCGTCTCGCACATTAAGGATTTCATCGGGAGTTAGTGGGAGACAGATCCAGAAGCAGCCTCGAATATGAAAGGAAAACAGTTTCTTTAAAAAACGGATAACAACAAGTTAACAAGAAGAATAAAAAGAAGAAGAAGAAGAAGAAGAAGAAGAAGAAATAACATTTCTTGACTGCCTCCGTGTCTGATGATCGAATCTCAACACCGATTCCCAAAAACCCTTGTCTGGGAACGAATCACCGTCTCGCACATTAAGGATTTCATAGGGAGTTAGTGAGAGACAGATCCAGAAGCAGCATCGAATATGAAAGGAAAACAGTTTCTTTAAAAAACGGACAACAACAAGTTAACAAGAAGAAGAAGAAGAAGAAGAAAAAACCTTTCTTGACTGCCTCCGTGTCTGATGATCGAATCTCATCACCGATTCCCAAAAACCCTTGTCTGGGAACGAATCACCGTCTCGCACATTACGGATTTCATAGGGAGTAGTGGGAGACAGATCCAGAAGCAGCCTCGAATATGAAAGAAAAACGATTTCTTTAAAAAAATGATAAAAACAAGTTAACAAGAAGAACAAGAAGAAGATAAAACGTTTCTTGACTGCCTTCCCAAAAAAACCCTTCTATGGAAACGAATCACCCTTTCGCACATTAAAGATTTCACTGGGAGTAGTGGGGGACAAATCCAGAATCAGCCTCGACATGAAAGGAAAACGGTTTCTTTAAAAAAAAAAAGAATAAAAAAATGTTTAACAAGAAGAAGAAGATAAAACGTTTCTTGTCTGATGATCAAATCTCAACACCGATTCCGAAAAAACCCTTGTATGAGAACGAATCACCGTCTCACACATTAAGGATTTCATAGGGAGTAGTGGGAGACAACAAATCCAGAAGCAGCCTGATCGAACATGAAAGGAGGAAGAGGAGGTGGAAGAAAGAACTCCTCGAAGCCGAAAAAATCTTCAATTGGAAGTACCGTAGGAACACGAATGAGGAAGGAGAGAGCATTGCGTCAATTGTATTTATAGACTACTCCATGTATCCGTTGTAGTATTATATTGCGTCAATTTGACGCCACCTTCCTTTTTTTTTTTTTTCCATTTTCTTTTTCCCTTTTTAATAATGAGTGCATTTATTTCTCTCCAAGCATGAAGAAATTTCCTTTTTTAACGTCGTTGGGGTTTAAATATATGGTAAGTTTTGCAAATACTATTGTAAATTCTTTTAATTAAAAATGAATATAATTACTTTAATTGTTTTATTTTGACAACAATACTATCTATATCTATATAATAATCTAAAACAAAATAGTCTAACACACACACACTTTCCCGCCCAAACCTTTTCCCCTCACAAAATTCATTTTTTTACACTCTCTCTCACACACTATCTTATTTACGATTCTGCCACTGGACCGTGCTCCACATCGATGATAATTACAAATTTGCCATGGACCGTGCTCCAATAATCTTTCTATACTAAACCTGCATCTCATTTATTCCCTTCCTCCTATAAATATGTGTATTATTACTCACCTCAAAATCATATCCTTACATCTTCATCTAACATTTCTCTCAATATTGTAGTTTTTGTTCCATTTAACAAATACATCTCCCACCATTTTATAGCTTTTGTTATTCAATTTCATGTCTCTTTCTCCCTCTTTTGCTAATATCTTTGTTTTCTTTTGTTGTTGTTTTGGTGACAGTTATTGGAACAACGAGAGTACAAACTCAAGTGACGAAGAACATTTTGAATGGATGAAGAGCTAAGAAAGATTCATAATCATAAAAGATTAAATCAATTGTTGTGACATCTTCTTCTATGACAAATACATCTCCGCACCATTTTATAGCTTTTATGATTCAATTTCATGCCTCTTTCTCCCCTTTTTTCTAATATTTTTATTTTCTTTGGTTGTTGTTTTGGTGACAGTTATTGGAAAAACGATAGTACAAACTCAAATGACGAAGAGTATCTTGAAAGGATGAAGAGCCAAGGAATATTCATAATCATAAAAGAATAAATCAATTGTTTGGTTGTTCTTTTTGTGGAAGATTTGTTCCACCGAGTGTAAATAATTAAATGAGTTTATTTGTTATAGCATTATTTTATCAGAATCTTTTGTACTTTATTCAATAAAAGAGTTTCGAATTTGTCTATATCATTTTTATCCATGTTCTATTCTCAATTACTCCATTCAATGATTGATTAATATCAAATTAATTATATTCTCAAGTTAAATATGACAATGTTGAATTATCATTGATTAAAATTAAATTATTATATTTAAATTCTAACAAATTTTTTATTATATCAATTGGCTAATTATAGCAATAAGTTTATTAGTTATAATATTAACTTTGGCAAAAATATTGTGATGATTTAATATAGTACTACGTTTTTAAATGAATTTTGTCTATATTGGCAACTAAATCTTTCTATTTAAATATATCCATATATTGGAAACTAAATATTAAATAAAAAATGAAAACTAAATATTAGAATATGTATTTTTTAAAATAGACCATTCTAAATATGTATTTTTAAATTTTAAAAATGTATGTTACTTTATTAGATCCAAAAATCATAAATATTTAAATCATGTACACTAATAGAGACTGAAATGATCCCATAATTGAAGGGTGTAATTTGGAAATCATATTACTAATTTGATAGTTAAAAATGATAGTTTACTTTAATTGATAGATCTTATAATATTAGATAACTAATTATAAACATTATTGAAAATTTATTACCATTTAGGTGTTACTAATATCAAATTAAAAGAGGTTATAGATAATAAATATCATATGCAGAATTTTTACAACGGGGATGATGGAGGGAAATAAAATTTTTAGGATATTGAATATAATTTGTCTATCAAATGATTTTTATTTATATTGGCAACTAAATCTTTCCTTATGAATTTATCCGTATTTTCAAAACACAATATAAAATAAAAAATGGAAACTACATACTACCCCATAAATAAAGCAAAGATGATGGGGTAATTGATTTACATTGATTATCAAAAGATTTTTATACATATCTATTACAATTAATAAAGATATTCGTATACTTTTTTTATGAAAAGATTTTTATTTCTATATCTGAGACATTTCACTTCCCCATTATATACTATATAATGTCATTTGTTTATATTGGCAATTAAGCAAATATTCAGTTACATGATGGTAATAAAATATGTATGTAATATTTATTAATTATTTTATTTGTGCAAATGAGATTTGCGGTGATGGGAAAAGCAGATGCAGAATTTTTACATTGGGGATAATGGAGGGAAATAAAATATTTAAGATATTAAATATAATTTGTCTATAAAATGATTTTTAATTATATTGCAACTAAATTTTTCCTTATAAATTTATCTGTATTTTGAAAATACAATATCAAATAAAAAATGAAAACTAAGTATTACCCCATAAATAAAACAAAGATTACGGGGTAATTGATTTCCATTGATTATATTGATTACATTAATTTACATTGATTAAATTGATTTCCATTGAATAAACAAAAATGAAATGTTGACTATAGACAATGAATTGATTATAGAAAGAGCAAAGAATAATCGTAAAAGATGAGATGATCAATGGACTTAAATAAATTTACCCTTAAATAAAGAATAATTAATGTAATTTAGCCCTTCAACTATTACTATAATTTTTACAAATACGATATTTTATTTATTTGTGGTGAATAAAAAAACCACATTATGAATTTATTTATCTATATAAATAATATTCAATTTACACTTAAATCCATTTATTAGCCTAAAATTTATAATTTGAAAATCATTATTACTAATTTGATAGTTAAAAATGATAGTTTACTTTAATTGGTAGATCTTATAATATTAGATAACTAATTATAAACTTTATTGAAAATCTATTACCATTTAGGTGTTATTATTATCAAATTAAAAGAGGTTATAGATAATAAATACCAGATGCAAGAATTTTTACAATGGGAATGATGGAGAAATAAAATTTTTAGGATATTGAATATAATTTGTCTATCAAATGATTATTATTTATATTGCAACTAAATCTTTCCTTATAAATTTATTCGTATTTTGAAAACACAATATCAAATAAAAAATGGAAACTAAGTATTACCCCATAAATAAACCAAAGATAATGGGGTAATTGATTTCCATTTATTATATTGATTACATTGATTAAATTAATTTACATTGATTAAATTGATTCCCATTTGATAAACAAAAAAATGAAATTTTGATTATAGACAATGAAATGATTATGGAAAGAGCAAAGAATAATCGTAAAAGATGAGATGATCAATGTAAATAAATAAATTATCCCTTAAATAAAGGATAATTAATGTAATTTAGCCCTCAACTATTACTATAATTTTTACAAATACGATATTTTATTTATTTGTGGTGAATAATGAATCCATATTAGGAATTTATTTATGGATGGAAAAATTAATATGCCAAAACTATACCGGATTAAATCTAATTTAACTAGAAAAATAAAATATGTATTATTAATTATATGGTAATAAAATCATAATGGCAATAAAATATGTATGTAATATGTATTAATTCTTTATTTGTGCAAATGAGATTTGTGGTGATGCGGAAAGCAGATGCAGAATTTTTACAATGGGGATGATGGAGGGAAATAAAATATTTAAGATATTGAATATAATTTATCTATGAAATGATTTTTAATTATATTGCAACTAAATTTTTCCTTATAAATTTATCCGTATTTTGAAAACATAATATCAAATAAAAAAATGGAAACTAATTAAAACCCCATAAATAAAGCAAAGATGATGGGGTAATTGATTTCCATTTATTATATTGATTAAATTAATTTACATTGATTAAATTGATTTCTATTTGATAAACAAAAATAAATGTTGACTATAGACAATGAAATGATTATGAAAATAGTAAAGAATAATCGTAAAAGATGAGATGATCAATGGAAATAAATAAATTACCCCTTAAATAAAGAATAATTAATGTAATTTAGCCCTTCAACTATTACTATAATTTTTACAAATAGGATATTTTATTTATTTGTGGTGAATAATGAATCCATATAAGGAATTTATTTATTTATATAAATAATATTCAATTTACACTTAAATCCATATATTAATCTAAAATTATATGCAAAAGTTTCCAGCCTAAAACCACTAGCTTAATTTTTAGTCAATAATCTCAAAAAGTGAAATTAATTCTATACTCAAATAATCCCTTCATTGTTAGATTTTATGGGATTGTATTCTCAATTTCACAAAATGAAAATTTTTAATATAAATAAATAATGAAATGATTTCAACAATGAATTTATTATGTCATTAATTTTAATTGACTTTTTACTAACATTAAGTTTATTATAACATTTATTGGTCCTTATAAGTTAAATATGACAATGTTAAATCATCATTGCTTTAAATTAAAATATTATATTTAAATTCTAAAAAAATTTGTATTATAGCAATTGACTAATTATAGCAATAATAAGTGTATTATAATACTAACTTTGAAAAAAAATATTGTGATGATTTAATATAGATACTACGTTTTTAAATGGAATCATTGAACATATCATTTTAGAATCAATTTATTGTGATTCATTTTAGTTATAGAAATATTGTGATGATTTAATATTAGGTAGTTATTTAAATATATTCTTATTTTATAATCGTTTTAATTATACTGGCAACTAAATCTTTTCATATAAGTATATCCATATTTTAGAATCATTTTATTTATATTGGCAACTAAATATATTCATATTTTGGAAACTAAATATTGATTAAATGAAAAATTTAAACTAAATATTAGAATATGTAATTTTTTTTAAAAAATAAACCATTCTAAATATGCGGTTTTAAATTTAAAAAATGTGTGTTACTTTATTAGATCCAAAAATCATAAATATTTAAATCTTGTCCAATAATAGAGAATGAAATAATCCCATGATTAAAGGGTGTAATTTCGGAAACATTATTACTAATTGAATAATTAAAAATCATGTCAAAAAATAAAAATTTACTTTAATTCTGTATATTTACTATGTATCGTTTGGTAGATCTTATAATATTAGATAACTAATTATAAACTTTATTGAAAATCTGTTATCATTTAGGTGTTATTTCTACCAAATTAAAAGAGGTTATAGATATAAATTATTGTATCCGATATACTTCATAAAGATATGGTTAGGGATGGCAAAAAAGCCCATACCCAATGGTGAAAACCGAAAACCATTTTCGGTTCGGTTTTGGGGGAGTACTATCGGGGATGGGCCGGGGATTGGGGATTTTTTTGGGGATTTTATCGGGGACGGGGATGGGGATGGGGGAAGTAGTCCCCGCCCCGGCCCATCCCCGATATGTTTTTTATATTATTTATTATATTTTTATATATTATAATTAATATTTTCTATATTATATTTGATTAAAGCCCATTAGTTTGATGTGTTAATTATATATTGAAAACTACTATGAATTTTTTATTTTAATTATGGTTTATTCTTAAACAATTCATATGTGTGTTTTGATGTATTATTTATATTAAAAGTTGTCTATCTTTCAGAAAAAAGAAAGTTGTCTCGAATAATATGACTCCGACCATTCTAATTACCGAAAAAAAATAATTAAAAGTTGGGTGGTAAGTGAATCCCCGATAAGGTCCCGATGGGGATCCGGGAAATTATGGTCCCCGATGGGGATCCCCGATAAGGTCCCCGACGGGGATTGAGCCGGTTTTGGGGATTAAAAATCCTAACGGTTTTGGGGATGGGGATGCTATTCCCCGCCCCAAAACCGGCCCATTGCCATTCCTAGATATGGTTGACATTTATGTTAATCATCGCAAATTTATTTTATTATGTATATATTAAATAATTTGATACCGTATTGGCCACATTCAATAATTTGGAAAGAGATCCCGGCTGCTCAATTTAGGTGAACAATTTTTGGCTTTAATTAATAATAGAAAATGATGATGAGAAAATTAATATGCCAAAAATATAGCACGGATTAAATCTAATATAGCCAGAAAAATAAAATATGTATTATGAATTATATAATAATAAAATCATGATGGAAAAATCACGATGGTAATAAAATATGTATGTAATATGTATTAATTATTGATTTATGCAAGTGAGATTTGCGGTGATGGGGAAAGTAGATGCGAAATTTATACAATGGGGATGATGGAGGGAAATAAAATATTTAGGATATTGAATATAATTTGTCTATCAAATTATTTTTATTTATATTTCAACTAAATCTTTCCTTATAAATTTATCTGTATTTTGAAAACACAATATCAAATTAAAAAAATGGAAACTAAGTATTACCCCATAAATAAAGCAAAGATGATGGGGTAATTGATTTCCATTGATTAAATTAATTTACATTGATTATATTGATATCCATTGGAAATACAAAAATGAAATGTTCACTATAGACAATGAAATGATTATGGAAAGAGCAAAGAATAATCGTAAAAGAGGAAATGATCAATGGAAATGAATAAATTACCCCTTAAATAAAGGATAATTAATGTAATTTAGCCCTTCAACTATTACGATAATTTTTACAAATACGATATTTTATTTATTTGTGGTGAATAATGAATCTATATTAGAAATTTATTTATGCATATAAATAATATTCAATTTACACTTAAATCCATGTATTAACCTAAAATTATATGCAAAATGTCCCGCCTAAAACCACTAGCCTAATTTTTAGTCAATAATCTCAAAAGGTTAAATTAATTCTATTCTCAATTAATCCCTTCAATGTTATGGTTCCCATGTTTCTAATCAACTATATATGTGGTGTTTCTGATCAGATTTGTAATGTATACTTGAAAATGATGTGGGACACCCGAATTTTCATAATTTTAAGTGCAGTTGACTTATCATTTTCTGTTTTTTTTTTAAATTTATTATAATGATATTTATAGAATTCATCAGCTTCCTACATTTCTTTGACCCTGTTTTTCTTTTTTCAGTTTACTGTGATGTATTGTACTTTTAAACCGATGCTTTGATCTTTTCTATTAACACCACCGCCCTATTTTGTATATAACTGAAGCTCTCATAACTGTTATTGTTTGTTTCATCATCATAGTTTTGAAGCTTTAAATCAGCGGGTAGTAGCAGTGGGGGCGGATCACATAAAAGGTCTTAACCGCCAAACTATGATGCTTGGTCAAGAACCGCATCAAATAACATCCAAGCTGGGCGATCTTAATCAGCCATGTATCCAGCATTGATTTATTTCTTTTAATGAATTATGGATTCAAGTAGATGTTTCAACAATGATTGCCATTCCATACTATAAATATGATGAGTACTACTTTGAAGTTAAAGCCTTTCTTTCATTGATATAGAACGAAAAAAAGGCTTTGAGGTTAAATTTTTATCTATTGGTTCGATTCTCAACTATTTTACTTTCTACATTGTCTTTCATTCAATTCGTAAACATAATATATTTTTTCATTGAATCTTTAAATACAAAAAAACTTTAAAATTCATGTAAATTTTCTTCCCGCGCATCGCGCGGCGGGTAATACTAGTAATGTGTAAATACAAAATTAGTCTTACCAACTTGCAAGCGTAAATATTTGATTTTATAACTTTTAACTGGTTTATTTATAAAATATTTTATAGTAATTAGATAATATATTCAGTTTGATCTGATTCATAAACAGTTTTACTTTGTATACATAAGATTTCAAATAAGCACAAATGAGTTTTCGAGGATGGCTCCTGGGGCGGCATGATTTCCCTGACTGGCTACCCCGAGCCCTGCTGGGCGGCACGGCTCGGGGGAGTAGCTGTTATGTTCTGTGGCGGACACTGTGATAAGGGTGATGTTCCTGCAGAGGTTATTCAAGCAATGGTGTTGTCTTGGGGTAGTGGTTCTGAGTTCTGGCCTTCAACACAGCTGGTTTGTAATGCTGCAAGACAACATATCCCGCGATTCAGTTTTTGCGACCGGGTGATAGATACATGGTTTCTTTTTCTGGTTTTCTGTTTTGCGTATGTTTGATGGCTGATTCCCAAGAAAAATGGTTACACAAGAACTCAAATCACTACTTACCTCTAACAATTCACACCACTAAAACCACTAAATAAGGAACACCAATAAATTTATTTCCAAATATAATATACAGGCATCGAATAAAATTTAAAATCCAAAGGCCTAAGATCTGCCCCCCCAGCAGAAGACGATATTTTGTTCAAAAAATACAGACGAGCACCATCGAGATTGAATTGGCATGGCTAAACTCAAAGGCAAGTTGGAAAAAGATTACAGCAGAACTTGTATCTTGAACGCAACAATGTTACACATAAAAAAAAGAACAATGTATTTTCCCACTCCAAGCCTTTGCTGCTCTAGCATGGACCAGAGATGCAAGAAAATCTTGGTCGATTCAATAGAGAATCTGTCAAGAAACCACTGATTACTAGCTGAGTTCAGAACATAACCAGTTCAGGGATCAGGTCAAAATCGGTGCGTGGTATTCTCTGGTAGAATTGGCTCACCAGTGAAAGGATCGAATTTATAGGGCTCGCCGGTGAAAGGATCGAACCTGATTTGAGGTCGAGGTGCTTGATGACTGACCACAGCTGGAATTTCGGAACTCAAACTTGGATCTTGTCTAGTAGCATAAGATGCTGGTGCGCCGGGTGGCAATTCCAGTACAGGAGACAGATGTCGTTCCTCCGGTCTCAAACCAATCCTCCTGTACGGTAAGGACGAACCCGGTACTGCCTCATAGGGAGAATGGCTTCTTTCTTCGAGCATTCCCATTCTAGGAATTTGGGCGCTTTGGGATCCAGAGACGGATAGATTTGGTAAAAGGAAGTCTGAAGCTTTGTCATCCATTCTTCCTATTCTACCTGATAAAGGGTACTCTGGGAGTGGTGGTGGTGATGGATAGTGCGGCACATAATTGTCAGACCTGCAATTTCTCGACTAAATGTGATGAATTGTCTTCAAATATACCCCTAATTAAGAAGGAAACCGAATACCCCATATCCCAATGCTTAAAAATCACATCTACAAGCAGCACATTTAGACGGTCTTCTATATTTTAAATTACATGTTAGTTAACTAGTGAAATCCATTGCAATTATCAAATTGGAGATAGAAAAACAAACCTAGGCATGGTTGGAATTGCACGAGAACTATAACCAACAGAAGGGGGAGACAATTGACGCGAGTAGCTGTATAGCTTGGCTTCACTGCGAGCAGGATCGACAACTTTTGGCAAACTAGTCAAACTCTGTCCGGATCCATATTTATCAACCTGCAGCAACATTGAACCTAAGTTACTCAACAGAAATGGCTGTTCCAAATTAAATACGATGTACAAAAACCTGTAAAAGAAGTGGTACATACTCTAGAAATTAGTCCAGCAAGGTATGCTCCCTTGTCATGCAAAGCAGCTCCAGATAACATGAACTTCAACAAACCAGCAGAAGGATAAAGATAAGGAAAAATTCATAACTAAAAGCATCGCATTTTGATATATGTTCTCGCCAAGCAATTTGAAATATAAATAATCATAGATTGATCAGTAAAAACCTGGTCGAGGACAGATATAGCAATTGTTTCAGGCAATTCCTTGAGATTGCGTAAACTTTTGACATCAATCTGTCAAAATAGAGCAAAATTGTATAAACTTCTGAGAATGAGTTGCATATAAACAAATAAAGAGTTCCAGAATTTGAATACTGCAAGATGTTGAACCAATAAAAGGATCCTTGTTTATAAGTGGTTTGAACTTTGAAGCAAATAAATAGTAAATGAATTCAGAGATTAGTACAAGCAAATAAATGAACTTTCAATGCAAAGATACTTGGCGTTGCCATGTTGAAGGGGGCTTAATTGTACTAGGCACAAGATTTATGGTAAAAGCATGGAACATACATCATATCTCGTAGCAATCCCAAGCCGTAGAATTCTGAGTAAGCGCTCTTTAACAGCTAATGGCAGTGCTATGACAGCATCCTCGTATGGATCAGCAGATTCCAGTTCCTGTACACAAAGATATCAATTGAATGAACGATAAATAAATTTGCAAAGGATACACTGAATTGCTGGGCCCAAGAAAGTACAAATTCATTAAATAAATTATTCCAGAATAAGAGGCAAAATGGAATTCATATTCATTGTTTATGTCTAGTTACTCATCTTCTTCAGTGCAGTAGAGGAAATAATTAGAACCAGGCAGTATATTGTAAGTCATTGGCAAAGAGAAGCAAGACTCGGAACACAAAGCAATTTCAAAAACGAATAATTTACCAATCTCTAGCATTCCAAAAATATAAAAGACGCTTAGTAGAATAAGAGCATCATTGTAATTAATTGGAGACCATGAATGATAATGCTAATAGAATCGAAAGAGTAAATCATAATGGATGTGTCCTCGTGATATGTCCAGAAACAAGTTTCATACTTCACATATTTAAAGTTTGAAAGCTAATGTCAAATTAGAACATTGCATTATTAGATCTGAAGTTGAAAATTAACCTGATATGTGTTTCTAATACTCAAAACAATTGGGTTTCTTTTTTAAATTCAAGCCAATCTTTTAGCCAAACTTTGGATTCCAACTTATTATGCCACACCTCCCATAATTAGACATTTTTAAGCATTCTGCTTCAATAAGAAACCCAATCAAAACAATTCATGTAGGGCACCCTGATCTAAAATTTTTTCACGAACTTTTTATAATTAAATAACTTCATAAATAAACCTTAATAAAAGAGATGACATTAGAGAATATACCCTCTGGATACTAGGATCACCAATCCTGGGCAAAGCAGCCCTGGATTCCTCCTTTAAAACCTTGGAGTGACTTTGGACAGAAGATTTACTTTCTGAATGCTCACGAACCCGCTTCTTGTTTCTGTCCACTGGTTTTGCAACTTCAACCTGCTCGCAGATAATCATATGAGATGTACATTATGCCCTAATCTCTTGTCAAAATAAATTAAGGCTATCTCCTAACATGTTCACCACAAAATTATGATATTGTGTGTGAGAGAGAAAGGGGGGATGGAATTGTTTATCGAACAAAATAAAAGCTTCTACTGCAATTTTGGACACCTCTAATTTATGCAATTGGCCACCTTTGGGCCCTCGAACTGTTTTCTCATTCAACTCCCTGATAGCTCTTTCAACATCCTACAAGAATTACAAGAAAAGAAGAAAAGAACTATTTAGAAAGTTAATGAAGTTTGACTGCAGGAAAACAAAAATGGAAAAAAATGGTACTCCTACTAATAAATAATATAAACAAACATCTCTATTCTCTAACCATGCCCATTCTATAGATTAAAATAAAATGAACCATTTTCATAAATACATCACAGCTATAACTTTGACAAGACATACTAATCACTTATTGTTTAGTTAGTCAACAATAACGCGGCATCATTACAGAGGGTCCTACAAACAAACATCAAACGATCTTGAATTCATGGCATATAATAGACTTTGTTTTACAGCAATATATCACCCTGTGGAAAAAAGCAAGACGGGTAGGAAACAATAGTCCAAACAAATTTACCACTTACAGATCTCTCAGCAAAATGAATGAACCCAATCGGAAGGCTACCGCTTCTCTTAGAGACCACTACTTTCTCCACCTGAAATATGCTATCAACATAATAAGTCCATACAGCTCAAATTATAAGAAAGGCCAACTCACTATCAAAATAAACAAAACCTTGCCACAAGGCTCAAACAATTGCTTCACATAGTTCTCATCTGTATCCACTGGCAGATTTCTGACAAATGCTATTTTAATCTGAAAGTAAATAAATAAAGATGGTCATATTCCTTACAGATATTATGACTATGATATAAAGGTTGTGTAATGAACCTTAGAAAGTTCCTGAGGATCAGTTTCAATATCTTGCTCTGCCCACTGAACAGCTGGGTGCAAATTCCCAAGGCGAAATTCCGGTTGAACCCCTACCCGTAGAGCACGTGCAGCAGCCTGTGATTGAGAATTTTGTAGGCAGGTTCAATTTTCTAATATACAATGGTTCAGTTTTGGATTTTTTGAACAAGCCTCTGCATGTAGTTGGAGAAAAGATTATTGATATAGTGGAAAATTGCTTATTGAGACTTGAGGATAAATAGGTGGAGATGCTTGTTACTTGTAGATGATTATTATTTTGCAGAGGCAATTAGTAATTTTCTGAAATTGATTTGATAAGAGATACTGTTTTACAGATTTCTCATGAGTTCAGAAACTAAAGCTTACACAGGAACAGGATAGGTAAATACATTGTGAAAGAAGCCAAATCCACCATAGTAATGAGAATCCAGATCTTTGCATACCAAGATTAGGGTAATTAATAAATAGCTTGAATAGCATATTAATTAATGGAGTGGTACCTTAACAACAATCTTTATCACTTGTGTAAATGTGTGTATATTAAGGTATATACTGGGTAGCAACTTAAAATTATTTTGGAGCTATGTTTGACTGATTTATACAATATTCTTTGATGTAGGTTAAATTCAAAATAGGTTCTAGATAATTTGATAGAATGTTGTCAATGTTGATGAGAAAGCAATACTAATTGCTCAATACACCCAATCAAGTTGTTAGTTAAATATTTTAATTGTATGCATAATGATTGGGAACTTTTCCATAATATTTAGTAATTTTACAGAAAGAAACTTGCAAATCAGGTAAAAGTTAACAAACGCGATATCTATAAACCATTTATCAAAAAGAACCTTTGAGCAGTTTTTGGCTCAACAAAATATTTCTACACAGAAACAGCATTTTTTGAGATCATTAACTATATGGAGTTGTTGACTTCATGGCTCATGCAGATGGAAGATGGAACGAATTGCTCCATTTTCTTGAAAATGAAGCAAAGAAATCGTGCTAATATAGAAATTTTGATTCAAGGGCATATAGAACTTTTAGAACAGATGAAGGCATTTAGTGATGTTTAGAAGTTTGCAAATCAGAAAATCATACTCAGGATACAAAAACACAAAGGATGGCAAACAACCACTTCCTTGGAAGTAGAAACTGACCTATATAAAGGACATGAAACGTAAGACTATATAGTATATACATTTGTATGTTGATATCATTGGTAACAGTGACAGCAGCGCTTAACTTGAGACAAGGCAAGAAGAGGTAGGTGGTCTGAAAGCATTTAACTATCACTGGTATGACAACATGAAAAAAATATGAATTGACCTGTCTACGCACTCCGTTGTAATACATCAAAGTGATGAATGGAAAATAAAGGTAGAGAACACCCCACAACTTGTAAAACTTACTTCCTCCGTTCTTTTTTAAGTGCTCCATTTGAATCATTGTTTTCAACTAGCTGACTTTGGAGCTTTATTTGGTTAGGTTAGAAAATGATTTTGAAGGTAAGCCTAACATGAGTTTTGTAGTTTGTACTCTCTACTTTCACTATTACTTTACCATTTTTTATTTAGCCTTGTAACGAATCATATAAAACCATCCAAAGTCAGCTAGTTGAAAACATTGATTCATATGGAGCACTTAAAAAAGAACGGATGTAGTATTATCCAAATTTTCAATCCAATCAGTGCCATAAATATTAGCATATCAATATCCAGCGAGAAGTGTCAGATCACAATTTTTATGGTGGAAAGTAAGATTTGGTTCGTATCCTGAACTCACAGTTTGGTTAAAGATATTATTGGGATATTTTCTTTGTGAGAGGATATATTCAAAGATAATCTAGGGTCAGTTTCATTTCCAGTTTCACAAGCTATAAGGAATTTGGAATTTTGGTTCAGTAAGCAATCACTGTTGGGACCTTGTTTCATTAATCTATATATTTGGATCCTTAGTTGTGTCTTATGATTTCTAGGAACAAAGAGGATTCATAATGGATGCTGGACTGAGAATCAAAACCACGGACCTGATCTTTTATCCTGTATGATTTCAGATGCAACAGGAGCGTCAACTTAAATTCACACTAAACATAGTAGAAACCATGCTAAAGACTTTTAACATTTTGAATAGGTCAGTAGAAGGGGGAACTCACAGCGTGGGAGGAAAATTTCACAAAAGCAAAACCACGGTTGCGGTGCTTTTGATCCAATTGCCCATCTTTAAGCATTGCAAGCTCAATGGATTCAACATCAGGAAAAACCTGCAGCACAGAGGGAATGGTAGGAAGAAGTTTAGCAATTCAACTTTATTAAAATTCAGCAAGGAGCTCTTTAGGGAAGCAAAAATACCTGGAGTACAATTTTTTCAAAGTCATCAGCACTCCATGCTGGCAGAGAATATTATCATTAAAACATGTTTCATATAAGAAACTAAACAAATTGCATATCTTTGAATTAATAATACACAAAGCATGACTGTGGGGTAACTCCAACACATTCATGCTAGCTATGAATCAGGACTCTATGTGGCCAAACTCAAAAAAGGCATAGCAACACTGCAAGTCCATTCAGTATCAAAGAAAGCCTAGACAAGTTCATTAGTACACCTTATCAGCAGCTTATATGTATTAGTTCCAACTTCCAAATATGGGCACAGCTCAGTAAAGAATCAGTTCTGGTGATGACCTCCGCATATGTTACTTTATTGGGAAGGGCTTATTCATTATAGATGATTTGTAAGGAAAACAATTGATGCAAAATATTATGGAACGGAGACAAAAATTTCCCATTAGTATTAAAAACATATACATAAAATATATTGGTATTCCAAACAGGGATTGTTTGAGAATCCTATACATTTTTCAGAACAATGTCGCAACCAGATCATAGATTTCTTTAGTTCCTTATCTAAATTCAAACCTTTAATAGATTGGCACAGAAAGAGAATTTCAAAGGCACATGCTTAAACTAATTGTGAAATTATCAAAATCAAAGAAAACAAACCTTTGTTAAGGTTGCCAAAGTACAAGGTATCCTGCTCACTCGAAGGAAGAACACCAATCTTCTTTCCATCGATCTGAACAAAAATAGCATATATAGACAAAATCAGGAATTGCAATTTCACAAGTAGGCAAACCAAGTTACCAAGATAAGCTCCGCAATGTTAAAATTTAAATGTAAATGGCATAAGGATGCGTTATAAAAGGGGAATGTGCAAACTGAATTGTCTATTCAAATGCCAAAAACCTAACTGTTTCTTTAGAATGTTATCCCCTCTACCAAGTTCGGGTGAAGGTAACTCCACAAGGCAGTAGGCACTTTAGAGTTTAGAATAAGATGTTTAATTTAAAATACTTAGATAGCAATTAGGATTTTACTTTTATTGAGAAAGTGACTGTTAGAAGATTGTTCCTATGCCTGGACTGAATATATGTTCAAACATAAGTTTCCTAGAAAGAGAGTTTCCTAGAAAGCAAGAAAAAATTAATTGACCCACCACAACCACAAGTCCATGACTGTTCTACATTAATTCTTCAAACCATAGGCCAAGTTTACAGCCATCAACCGCGACAGCCTTTAAGATCAATGTAAAATCCAGTTATATATTCAAAGTCCACATTTGTGAGATACTGGAATGCTCAAGAATCTTGATCGACCCATACAAGTATAGATATCAACATGGATGAGTCCATCAAAGAAATGAAGCCACCTTTGTTAAAATCCTCCCAATCCCATCTACCCCCCATACACATACAAAAAACAGTGCAGCAATTTTAAATTCTAGAAAACATGATGAATGCTTCAGTTTGAATAAGACCATGCAGGCGAGCACAATCACAAAATTAAAAATGAAATCCACTTGTGATTCTCACCATTACGCCACTTTTTTCTTTCACAGCTTTGACTGCAGCTTCTTTTGTTGCAAAACGCACAAAGCAAAATCCCTGCCATAAATCATTTCGGGGGTGGGGGGAAGGAAAAATAGACGGCAGTGAGAAGATGAAACCAGTCTCTGGGCACATGTTGCCTGTAGGAAGGCAGGAATGTTGCCTGTAGGAAGCAGGAAATAGAAAACATCTACAGCTAATTCAGAAAATGAACTGCAAAATGAACCAACCTTCATACTCCCCTTTTGGTCCCTTATCATACGGATTTCAACAATTTCACCACAAGGGGAGAATACCTGAGAATGCACGAATCTTAAGAAAATCTAACACAAAGCTACAAAGGTTGAAAAGTTTATTTCACCATTTAAGGAACATGATGAAAGTAACTAGTGTCCTGATAAGATAACACTTATTTCCTTCCTCAGGGGGGCAACCACAAACCTACTACGATGGAGTACTAAAGTTTCAACATCGAAATTCAACTTGACTAGGAAATCTGCATGTAGAATTATAGATGGAAAACTGAAGGCCAACTTCCACTTACTAGATCAAAGTTCATTTTTTCAGGATCACTAGGGAAACAAAGGAATCCCACTTCAATGAATCACCATATCAACTAACTAGAGAGGAAACAAGAGGCCAGATGATGGTCTATTCAATTTAAAGATCCCACATTAATTTATTTATTAGGTTATGCTCCATCTGTCCCAAATTCTGATTGCATCTGTCTAACTTTTGTCATCTAACACATGCGTGATCAAACTATCTATTTTTTAAAATAAATAAATAAATAAATATACACATACCTCCTGGATTTTCCCTTCTGAGATGCTTCGGGGTAACCCACCAACAAAAACTTCTACTCCTCTTACTGCATTCTCTATTCATGCCAAAAGGTGATCACAAGCAGTATACAAACGTAATAAATATCTATAATACAACACAATGATTGTATAATGTGACGTAATTTGTAATGAATCTTAAGCAACGTGCGTACTCAGATCTGTAGAGTGCTGCTCAGATGATAGGCTCGTCATCTGTAGCAAAAAATTCATCAAGAAAACCAAATTCGTCTCAGACAAAAGTGAAATCTATAACGCGAAATGGGCAATTATGATGAACTTGAAAACAAAGTTTGGGGAGGACTGATACAATCAATGAGCCAACTCGAACGAAAGCGTGAGGACAAAAGTGAACGAAGGTGAAACCCAAAAAAAATCCCTCATTCCTATCCCTTAATCGAAGTTTCAGAAATCTCTGATCTTAAAGGGGATTTATGCCCAACGTCAGTACAAATTATTCGTCAGAATGTTAACTTTAAACTAGCCCTTCTTGAAACAGACGTATGGTTCCGTACTAACATTCGAAATTCTGCAAATTGACATAGAATGTAGACTGAGAAGAAAAGGTTACCGTGGCGATCCTGAATTGAAATTTGAAGAAATCGGAAAAGGAGTTCAATTGAAAACCCTAGACCCCAGAAGTTGAGCCTCAAGGTGTGTTCTTGAATTGGCGAGTTTACGGCTTGCATCAAAAGATTTACTCGGATACTCGTATATATTGTTGGTAATTGGTAATGGCTGACAGTATATAAGTCGTGAGTCGTTTGATTCAAACGAAATTTTTAGTGACGGTAAATTTTAATTTCGTGACGGTAAATTTTCTTTTTTTTAAAAAAATAAAAAAGTTAATTTGTTTGGGCCAATAGAACTTTCCAAAGGGTGTAAGGCCCAGTATATTATGGGCCTCGCCGGACACAGGTTTTTTGCTTTATATTCTAGCGTTGCACTCGCTCTGAAAACCCTAGCGCCTGACATTTTGCTGCTTGTGCTTGGCAACCCTCATCTGCCAGAGAGGTGGTTTACTACGTTGCCTGATTTAAGAATTTTTGTCAATGGCGACCGCGAAGACTGTTAAGGATGTGTCACCTCATGAATTTGTCAAATCTTACGCCGCTCACCTCAAACGCTCTGGCAAGGTAACAATGATATTACAGTATTTGGCTATACTCAGTTGAGTTCCATACGTCTGTTCGTAAATTGGGGCATTTTAGAGGATTTGTGCTATGCATCATACCTGTAGTGAGTTATTGTTTACCGTTTTGGCGGCAATCCCATACTCGTCGACTGGTTTTTTGATTGTGGTATTTTGCGATTTTCTCAGCTGAGTTCTGTATATCTGTTCGTAAATTAGGGTAATTATTTATGATATCAAGCATTTCTTTAATGAGTTATTGTTTATCCTGTTGGCAACTTATGCTCGTCAATTGAGGTTTTTGGGATATGGAAGATAATTAGTTTTTTTGTAGTTGGATACTATGACTAATTGACTATTATGATTAATAAAAAACAGAGTGCAAAAAATGGCTCACACTTGGCCCAATGTTTGGTGTAAATCTGAATGGATCCCCTCCTCCCCCCTTATAAAGTTGTCTCGGTATGTGATCTGCAGTTGTTAGATTGTGTATTACCATTGAATGCCGTGAGCAAATAGTTACCTTTAGTTTCCCAATTATCATACAGCCATGACCAGAACTTGTACTATTTGACTAGAGCTACACTTTTTTAGTACCTTCCTAGGAAAGAAAATACCAGAGAAAATGAAAGAAGCTAGAAGTTACAAAGTTTATTTTTTGTTTGGTAAAGATGTTAGTGTAGAAAAGGATGCCGACAAAACAAAAAAAAAATATGTAGAACTTTTAAAAAATAATAAAATAAAAAAAAATATATGTGAATGGTGAAATCAATGGTAAAACGTGCAACTTAGAAATAATTTGAATGGGTTTGCATGGTTAAAATCCATTTTCCCTCTGCTATCCTCCCCTTCTGTGGGGAAATGTTTTTCTTCTACATGATGTTTCATCGCTATTTTCCTTCCTTTTCCATTTCAAATTCTTTAATCCAACATAGCGTAAGCAATGCTTCTTGTTTATTTCAATTTGTTTGAGCAGATGGAGCTTCCTGAGTGGACTGATATTGTGAAAACTGGTGTGCTGAAAGAATTAGCTCCTTATGACCCTGACTGGTATTACATCAGGGCTGGTAATCCTCTCATTTCTTGTGCTTTTTCTCTAGCATTAGTCATGCAAGCTAGTTTTTTTTTTTTTTTCAGAACCCAATTTATCATGTCAGTATTAACGATTAAGCTTGAAGCTTTTACTAAACAAAATTTCAAAATTGGGATGCTTTTGTAATTTTGCAGCCTCAATGGCCAGGAAAATTTATTTGAGGGGAGGACTTGGTGTTGGTGCCTTCAGGAGGATCTATGGTGGAAGCAAGAGGAATGGTAGCCGCCCACCACACTTTGGCAAAAGCAGTGGAGCTATTGCACGTAACATTCTTCAACAGTTGCAGGAGATGAACATTGTTGAAATAGACTCAAGGGGGTGAGTTCCCTACCTTACCAAGAAAATATCAAATAATCTTATATTCTTGCTTTTCCATCAACAAAATTCTTGAGGATCTGTTTACTGCTTGTTTTTTACAGGGGAAGAAAAATCACATCCAGCGGCCAACGGGACCTCGACCAAGTTGCTGGAAGGATTGTTGTTGTTGCACCATAGAAGATTGAATTTTTTGGGAGTTGTGCTTTTGTGCCTTCTTTGGAACTTGAGAAACCATTGAATGAGTTTTGGCTGAAAATGTTTTAATCCTTTGATTCTAGTTAATGGGACTGTTGAACTTTAACTTAGTCTACTTTGGATTATTGAATTATGTTCTTATAATATACTCCATTGTTCATCGTTAATTTATTATTCCCTACCTGAGTACTACTCTTTTTTGGCGCTGAGCCTAATTATACTTTGCTTTAGAAATCCCTGCCTAAAGCTCTTACCAACTCAGGCAACACTGGTAACACAGCCCAGGCAACGAAGTTTTATTTTAAATTTATATTTCCAATTTCCAACTTTTATATACTAAAGTTTTTCACATAAAATTGCAGCCTGTTAGTTGAAGGAACATCTAATAATATATTGTTCACTAGCTATGCTAATAGAGTTAGAACTACGGATTGCGCTTACATTATGGTGATGATATTTACATGTTTTCATTACTTGCCTTCTTGAGGACTCATGGTAATTGATTGTTACATTATGTTATACTGTTATGCTGAAACTAGTGCCTGTAAGGGTATGCATTGATGCAAGAATTTCCACACATATGATCAAAATCAGTTGCATGTCTATTTTGCATTACCATTTTCTTTTATGAAGGAAGGTAGAAGTGTAGAACTTACTTTCCTAGGTAGTTTCAAATACTTGTTGCAAAACTATATGTTCCCATTTCTAGAATTTTTCTTGCTTTGGGTAATGGTTTAAGTGGAATTAAAATTAGTAAAGCATGTTCACATATGTCCAAACTCCAAAGTCCAGCCTAGCAATGATTATTAAAGAGCACGACCTGTCTACTACAGCAGAAGGAAGTTTTCTTCGTAATTTATTGGTTCGCTTCTGACTTGCAAAAACAGTCCTGAATTGATGCACTGTTGGCCATGATAGCAGTGTGTTACTTGTAACATTTCATGATATGTAGTATAATATATCCAAATTCTACCCTTTAATCCTTGTACGTTAAAAGTTTTTTTAGGATAATGAATAGATATTTCAATTTCCAGTAGAAAAAGTATAAAAGGACAATTGTGTATTGAAACATTACCGTCACCATATTTAAATTATAAATTCCATCAATCATATTATAATAGTTAATTAAAATGTGGGCTTCAAATCCCTTACTCTAAACATAAGAAAATCCTTCATTTGGAACTCTTATCAAGAAGTCCCATAAGGATGAAAGTATAATCCATTGGGGAAACATACTACTACAATATCTCATATCCATATCTCCTTTTATGGATCATTAGCCATATTTTCCATTTGAATAACATTTTTATTGAATAGAAAAAGAATTAACCAAATAAATTCAACATTTATATTGTTCATCCAAAAAAAAATTCAACATTTATATTCACACTGCAATTGGTTCAAAAATTGTGGGAGAGAATCATGTTACCCTTCAAGTTTTAGGTGACTCGATCTCACAAAGCTTTTTAGCAAAATAACAACAAAATCGAAGAAACATTCAACTTTCCACCCACAATTTCATCAGAAAGAAAACAAAAATAATTTACATATGCAGAATTACAGAAATCTTCATCAACAATCCATCCCCATTGCCATTCTCCATTTCTCCCAATAGCCACGTGATTTCCGAACACTCCAGGACCTCAAGTCCTGGATCTAGAATTAAAGACACTGAGTACCTCATTAAGACAATTAGTAGACTACGAAAGTAAACCACTAATACCAAAGTTAATGAAAGGAATGAAGCAATAATTCCACATTTTGCAATATCAGTGAAACTTGCCGGGCAGTACCCACAATCGCCATATACTCACATATGAGCCCATCTTCTTGCTCTTGCCCTTGTCTTTGCTTCCATGCAAGGCCTCCTCCAAAATTCCATTTCTCAGTATTAGCCACCAATTTCATCAAAGATTGAATTTTTCTCCATCATGCTTGTCGCGTCGCGCACACACTCGGACCTCACCTCCCTTTTTCTGCTCGTAATTTGATTTTGTTTTGCTTTTTTCTTTTCTAATTGTATCTCTGTGTGTGTGTGTGTGTATTTTATATATATACATACACCCCTATGTGTGTGCGTGTCAGTGCCAAACACTCCCTAAGTAACCACTCTTCTGCTCTCTCACTCGGATGTGATATTTTGATTTGGGCAAGTAATAACGAAAAGGAGAGCATATCCACAAACCCCGTCCCTTTTCAATTGCTTCACCCAGATCTTGTTTCTTTCTTCTCAATCAATTTCCCTTATGGGTTTTCTTTAATTCCTTGAGAATTCGCTGTTGCCTCTTCGCCTTCTGTTGATCCGATTGTGTTTCTCTGTAAGCCATTTGCTTCATCGATTGTTTTCCCTGCTTGATCGGTTGATTGATTGTTGAGGTTCAGGTTGATTTTTTGATGTGTTAGATGTTCTTTTTTTTCTTTTTTTTTTCTTCTCATCTGGGTGTGTGTTTGATTTTTGTAGAATGGGCGAAGTTAAAGAGCAGAGATACGTGTGCAAGATATGCAGCAAGAGTTGCGTCAGTGGGAAGTCATTGGGCGGCCATATGAGGGTTCACTCTGCCCTAATTCCAGCTTCCAGGAGATCGGGGACGAAGCAATCGCAAGATGATCAAGAAAGCTTCAAGAATCAATCGAACAGTGACGAGGAAGAACAAGATGAAGGAGAAGAAGAGATTGGGGATGGCGATCAGAGCAGTAGCTACGGATTGCGGGAGAATCCGAGGAAATCTTGGAGGGTTAGCGATCCGAGACACGGCTGCGTTTCGAAGAACGCAGCTTCCTGCAAAGAATGCGGCAAGGATTTCCCCTCATTGAGGGCCCTATCCGGCCACATGAGGAGCCATTCCGCGAAGAACAAGAAGCCGCACAAGTGTAAAACGTGCGGCAAGGGTTTCGATTCGATGAGGGCGATGTTCGGACACATGAAGACTCACTCTGTTAGATCCAAGACTCGTGACGACGACGACAACAATGGCGAAACTTTATCCGACTTGGACGATTTGTGCCCCATTCGTCGCAAGAGGACCAGAATAGGATACAAGCCCGCTGCAGTAAGTCCTTCCTTATCCGGATTCAATGCTTCAACTTCTGCTGTTTCGGAGCTCGGGGATGTCGAAGAGGCTGCTAAGTGTTTGATGATGCTTTCCAGAGGCGAGACGGGTTGGGTGAAGAAGTTCAATCTGACCGCAGAGTCATCATCCGACGACGACGATGATGATTCGGTATACTTTGGGGCTAACTCATACTGCAAGAGTAAGATCGATGATTGTGTCTCTGATTGTGTAAACAAGAATGTCTCTGAATTTGATCACGATCATGATGCTCATGATATGGAAGTTGATTCTTGCCAGAAAGGGAGCTTCTTGAAGGATTCTAGGATCAAGAAGCGCGGCAGAAACTGCGACGGGGATTTTAACACCACACATTTATCTGATTCCAAGCTCAATTGCAGTGACAATATTGCAGAGCACTCAAGGATGGTGTGCTCAAGTAAAAACAAGGAACATGGATGCCCAATTTGCTTCAAGGTCTTCACATCAGGCCAAGCATTGGGTGGCCACAAGAGGGCTCATTACAACGAATTCAACGATTGCAGGAGCAAAGAATGGCCAATTGATAAGCAAGAAGTTGCTGGAGATCGAAATCTACTCGATCTCAACTACCCTGTGGCTGCAGCTGTTGTTGATGAGGATGCGAAAAAAAGTGAGGCTGGACTCAACCTATGGTGGCCGGAGAGAACCCGCGAGCACGAACCGCTCGTGCTCCCACAGGCTCGCTCCATTTTGGTGCCCCTCAAGTAAGGCATCCCCACAAACTACCCTTTTGCCAAATGCCAGTGATGAAAAAAATAGCTTTGATTGGATCTTTCTTGTCAATATCCTTACATTGATCATTGAGATCAAACATTGAACAAACCTATACTTTTTTAATACAAGACAAAATTGGATTCCATATTGCATGTTTGTCCCTTTGCAGTGCAATTTCTTCTAGAATTTTTGTACATATTTCTTGGCATTGTTCAAACCATTGATGATCACCATCATCGACATCAGGAGCAATGTCGTTACTTTGAAATGGTAATTAGGAAAATTGAGAGTGATGGCACATAGGTATGAGAAGGAAGTGGTTGTTAAGTCACCACCAACCACACAACATAAACATGACAACCATCTCTCCTTCACTTCCCATATGTCTTTTTCCATGTTGTTGGATCTTGTCATGCCATGCCAGCTTCTTCCCTTTTGCCTCTTTTTGTCCTTTTAAATAGATATCAACATGTTTGGTTGGCAGCACACATTAAAATATATATATATATATATATATATCTATTGGTGTGTGTATCATCAGTGTATGTGTGGGCAGGGGTGGTGGCCATAGGTGATTGGACCTTCCTTTTTCAGCTTTGCCTTATTGCAAAAGTGTTTGGAAGATGGAACCTTCTCTTTTATATTTGGACTACTTTGCTATTGATGAAACTTGATTTGTCAGAATTTGAACGTTCCCTTTGGTTAATTTAATGGAGAAATAAGGCAGTAACTTACTAGGGTCTAATATTAAATTATTCGTTGATGGTTTAGATGATTTCACTAGACATTTTTATAGGGCTTGAGCACTTGGCAACTGTAACCATTTGGAGGTAATTTTTAGCAGTTTTTTTTTTTTTTAAAAAAAATTATTTCTGTTAAAATTTTATTTTCAACATGCGCACATTTTTTTTTCTATCTTGAATAAGCATAAAAATGTAATAACAACATAATTAAATACTAGTATAGTATAATAAAATGAAAATATATTTCTATTGCATCTTACTCCTGTTAAACACGTACATAAAATAAATTCATTTTTATTCACCCACCCTGTTTTTAAAAAAAAAAAAAAAAAAAAAACAAAAAAAACAAAAGAGTTACAAATTAGATGTCAAAAGTTAAAATAAAGATGTAGTCCTATTACTTATGACTAGTATATTTGTGTAATGTCCATCAAACTACAATACACTAAATGCCACGACACTTTAATTCTAGGTTCCTTGTCAGACTTCATATAAAGATGCTCCTTATTACACAACAATCAAATTGGTACTTAAAAGTCTTAAACCAATGAAAATTAATTTTAATTGGAATGATTTGATAATTTTTACTTCAATCTAAACTCAAATTTATACATATTTCTAAGATACACAAAAACAACATTTGGAAGGCTAAATGTGTGGTATCGAATGGGTTGAATTTATGGAAATCTTATACTAATATTTTACATGTAACTTGTAAGAACACATAGATGATGATCTATATACTATACTCTTTTCTAGTTTCTACCAGTGTCTTTTTTTTTTCCCCTTTCTTTCTTTCTTTCTAACATAAAAAATGTGGGAGTGGAGGTGTGGACCTGTATTTAATAACTTATACAGTACATACCATGGACTAAGATTCATATGACATAATCTGTCTTGTCTGTCTAATTTGTTAAATAATCAATAGTTAATCTCCCTTAATTCTTAACCACCGCATAGTAGGCTAAACATAGAAATGTACTTCCACCGTTCCTTTTTAATTGACACGGACTCTGGACTCATACTTCACGCAATCCAATACACATTTTTAATCGTTAATAACTCAAATTGCATACAAGTAAAAATTATGAAAATTAGATATTCTAAATCTATACGATTAGACGAATCCAATAAGATCTCACTTAACTATATTTTATCTTATATAATTGTATTAAAAAGTCGAATTAAAGTTACATTTTGACATATGTGTCAATAAATAAGGAACAAATGAAGTATTTTTTTTTAAATGGATATGGCACTATCGAATGATGTGGACATCTTTATAAGCTATGAAGCATTTCATTTGATGTGCATGGTTTGATAAAATTAGAAATAGAAAATGTAATTGAAATTTGGATAATTGGGGTGAAATAGGGCGGGACCGGGGCCAGGAAGGAGCATTGGACAATTGATCCAAAAAGCCCAAATAGAACTAAAAAGCCCAATAGGCCCATCTATGGTTTCCTTCTTCGGCTGCCAAATTAGCCTAAACCTGTTTAGTTTTTTTTTTTTTTTTTGTAGAAAAGCTCCGATTACTGACATGGCGCTGTAACGGCTGTTTCCGCTGGATCATTCATGGACTACAGCGCGTGGCCTCAGCCCCCGACTCAACCTCAACCGCCGCAAAACCCCAACCCTAGCGTTGATCCGACTCATTGGCAGACAGCGGATTATTCTGCCGTAGCGTACCACAGTTTCAATGTCGATCCTTATCAATATCCCAGTATTTATCCCCCTGGCACATATTATCAGCCTCAGCCGCAGCCGCAACCGCAGCCCCAGTCGCAGCCGCAAGTGGTGGCGGGGATTGATCCGACGTATGTGGCACCGAATGCAGCCGTGGCGTACGGGGAGCAAACAGTTAGCTATGGGTCCCAGCATGGCGCAATTGCTGCTTATTATCCTGACCCTAACGCTGCTTGGGGGGCTTCTGTCAGTCTAATTGGCACCACTCCTAGTGCTGCTGTAAGAATTTCTTTTTTTCTATGGAGGAATGTGGTTTGTTATTCGACGGAATTGATGCGAGTTTTGTTTTAATAACTAAAAAAAATAGAAAATTAGGTTTTAGGTTACAATTGTTGGGGAAATTCTGATTGGGTGTGTTCTTCTCTATGTTATGAGTGTCTATGGTGAAATGTAATACTGTAGGGTTCAAACAACTGCAGGAGATTGAATGTTGGAACTATGCTTTACTGGAAATTGTGATTGACATGGAAGAGTGATTGCTAGGGATTAGGGATCAGGTTTTATCAGGATTCTATTTCCGCAGCTGGTTTTGAAATTAGCATAGACATGCCACTTTAGTTTTTATGCATTTCTAAGTTATGGGTAATGTAAATACTGGATTTGAACAATCCTGTTCTGTATTCCTGAACTGATTGATTGCTTGTCGTTCGAAGCTATTGAGCACTCTAATAGCAATAGGCCCTTGTTTCTTAGCGCGCTCTTGACATCTGATTTTGAATAATGAGAACCTAGTTAATGAATACTGCAATAGGGAAAATGTTTCAAATACATGCATTTCCTGAAGCATGGCTAGGAGTATGGAAACTTATTAATTCGATAGAGTATTTATCTTCTTGGTCTAGTGGAATTAACTATATATCATGTATAGGAATTAGGAAGGTTGTATATAAATGATGGGAAAAATTTATCAAGATTGCCTTTAAAGCTGGAATTGTGATGAGCAAGGAGCGAACACAATTCCTTATGCCTTAAGGTTTAAAATGGTATTTTCATGTACAGAACTGACAGATGTTGCTGTATACATCGTAAGGAGGTGATCCTATAATAAATCCTGATCTACCTGCAGTGGGTCACACACATTTGTTGTATCTGGCAATCAATTTGGTGTATATCTTAATGAAATCTAGTGGGTGAGAATTTCAATAGAGAGATCTGTCTGAGGACTTGATTTATAGCATGACGACTCACAATTGAATATTGATACTAACATGTCACTGCCGTGGCATCCCAAATGTTTGCGTGTTCTTCCATTCAATCATTTCCCTTGCTCCCAGCTGCTGAATTTTCTGTTTGTACACATATTCTCTAGTGTCTAGACTCTAGACTCTAGATGGATTGTTTTTAAATTTTTATTCTCTTCCTGGCTCCTGCATTTCATGTTCATGCATTTCTGAATTACTTATTTTCTGGTTTCAAATGAGAATTAAATAAGGGTTTTGCTCCTGTTTGTGAAATAGGGCTTCAGCATGCCTAATCCCACAACTCAACCTGAAAGAAAAAATGCCAAGAAAAAAGGCAACAAGAAGACAAAGACAAAGATAACGACAAAGACAAAGGTTGTGCAGTCTGCCTGGTGTGATGTTTGCAGGGTCGATTGTAATAGCAAGGATGTTCTGGATCAACATAATTTGGGAAAGAAACACAAGAAGAATCTTGAAAAATTAAAATTAGCTGCAGCAGTTCCAGGACCCAGCTTCATTGCTCCTCCTATTGCAGCCTTTGCTACTACTCAAGTTGTAACAGCCACAGTTTCTTCTCAAGCCATTGTAACTGCTCCGGCTGCTGCCACAGCTCTGCCCCATGCCATGACAGCTGGTCCCCCTGCTGCCATAGCTGGTTTCCCTGCTGTTGCAGCTTCTCTTCCTGCTCTTAGTACTGCTCCTAGATCTTTACCCATTCCTGCTTCCGTTCCTATTAAACCAATTATTGGACCACAAGAGAATCCAGACAAACCCCAAACGTCTAGCTCTAAAAAGGCACGGAAGAAAGCAGCTGCGCGTACTGATAATCTGGAGACAAAGAGAAGAAAAGTTCTGGAAGGAGGAGCAGCAGCTAATTCTGTGCGTGCGTGCAGCATCTGCAATGTAGTGTGCAACAGCGACACAGTTTTTAACTATCACCTGGCTGGTCAAAAACATGCTTCGATGGTCAGGAAATATACATCCCGCACAGGACTTGCTTCTGCCATGTGAATGTGGTTTGATTGGTGTGGCACAGAGTGAAACCGATCACTTGTACATTCTGTTTTCATACCATGAAATGAAAGTTCAGATTCTTATATGTATCTTAGGGGTTATTACATTGGTTTATAATTAAGCATCATAGCCTCAACTTGAAGCTTAATTGAATTGTTAATTTAGACCAATCACTAATAGAAAGCATGGCTTGCTCTGTGTTAGAGCCTAGCTAGATATGTCATGTGTTACTTGAGTTACTAAAATGCAGGCACTTCATGAGTTTTATTCCTGTGCACGTGAATCGTGATCACCCTGGCCTTGCTCTACTGGCCTTCATTTTTGCTTTAACAGAGGAAAAATATATTTGGATGAATTCTGTTGTGGTATCGATATTTCAGTATTGCATTAGCACAGGAAAGATGGAAGTACAATTGGTTGATCCAAGGGAGCGTTCCTGTGTATGTCGAGATTGGTCATAGTTAAAGCAAATGACCAGCATTCTTAGGTGTCATACGAGTAGCTTGACTAATCAACCATGAAGACTTGCATGGGATTCAATGAAAGAAAACACAAGGGGACAAGACTATTGTATTCGTACCCTTTACCCATTCCATGCAAGAAAAAGGTTAATGTAACCTCCTTTTGTGAAGCAAGACCCATGGGCCATGACACAGTTTCGGGGAACTGGCAATCGAACAGTGCTATTTGGCAGACATATGTAACAGCAACAAGCTACTAAATACGGAGTATAAAAAGGGAGGATTGTATTTGTAAGAAACCGTGAATAGATTTGTGCAGAAGTCACATCTAAAACGTGAACAAAATTAACAAAATACACTGCGGCATACAATCTTCTGCCGACCTTATTCATGAATACACCCATTCACAACTTATTAGAACGAGGAATGAAAGTGGTCGATCCATAGAGAAGTCGAGCCGTAAGGTTCCCAAGCTAGTTTTGGTTGGCACTATGGGCCGAACTTATCATCGCTGGTGGTTGAACATTAATTTATTTCAACAGGTTTGATGTTCCATATATCCTCGGCGTATTCCTTTATTGTTCTGTCGCTGCTGAACTTGTAGGAACCTGATGTATTCAGTATCGACATCTTTGTCCATCTCTGCCAGACAACAAGTGAGCATATATAAACCACAAGCTGGCTTTTGATTGACAAATGTAATTTCTGAAAATCGGCTTCACAATAATTATAAAGAGTAGGCTAGGGAAATGACAGATCCATATTTGTCTAACAATACCCCACTTACTTTTTGATCTCGATAAGCTTCATCGACCTTCTGTTGGCATTCAACATAACTCGGGAAGTCCTGTCCGACAAGAAAATAGTCTGCGCGCCCAAAACCTTCGTTCCCTTCCAAAGATTCCATCATTTCATCATAATTGTAAGACCCAAAAACACCACTTCTTACAAATTCTTTCACTTCTTGAAAACGGTTGTCAGGTACAAACTGCAATACATGGATTGCAAGTAGAATGTTTTGAGGTTATTTCCATTTCAGCTATAGCTACAGATCAACATGTCAGGATATTTTCAAACTCAATAACAGCTCAAGGGGTGGGAATAGAATTGGGAATCACACCTTGCCTTCCGCTCTTTCTTTTCTAAGAGCTGCTACCTCATGAGCTTGAGCACCAAAAAGGAAAAAATTTTCCTCTCCCACTTCCTGCCTGATTTCTACATTCGCACCATCCAAGGTACCAACCAGGATGCAACCATTCATTGCAAACTTCATATTGCTAGTTCCACTGGCTTCCATCCCAGCAGTACTTTTGGAAGTGTGCCAATTAACGAACAGGAACGTTAGTCAAGGATATTTTTGGAGAATCAATAGCACTCAATTTGGGCTAATTGGTATTTGGTGAGCTTATAATTATCTAGACTTAGAAATATTAGGCACATTCAACAGCATTTAACCGAACTCGCATTGTCAGCGAAGCCACTGATTGCCATGGGAGGCAAAAAATCAATTGACATCACTGGTATATTCCATGGCATGATAACATAACCCATAACCCATATGTAAAGAGATGAAGGCTTACAAATAACACATTCTAGAACAAGATTTTCATGGGGGCAAACTTTTGCATCGGAGCAGAGCAACATTTGGGATTGTTTTTCTGAATACTCACCAAGTTGAAGCAAATCATCAACACCAGGATAGGGGTCGGGGTTATGTCTGTAATACTTAGAAACATAAGCTTGATTACCTGATATGTTGAGAAAGCTCGCTTGCAGGGATTAGCAATTCAGCAACACTAACATTATAATCTGGCACAAATACAACCTACAGGGACATATCAAAGAAATTGGAAAACTTGCATGATCAGTACAACAAAACAAGGAATAAAAACATATTCAAGCAAGCCTATCTAAAACTTGAAAAGACGCTCAATATCCACCCACAAAAAGCATAAAGAGAAAACAGAAATAATTTGGGACCAAATTTTGTACCTTCAACAAATCACCAATATCAGGATCATGATTTATAGTAGCCCCAACATCAGTTATGAATTTCACAATTCTCTTGGCTTGCATATATGTGGCAAATGCCTTTCCTCCAAATATACAAACACGAGGAACAAAATTTGCATCTCTTTCAGCTGCAGTCATTTCTTTCATCTTTTTATAGCGATAAACAATTCCCAAGATATTTAATAGCTGCCGCTTGTATTCATGTATACGTTTTACCTAGAAAAGGGAACTTCAGTCCACACTGAGGGGACAAATGTATTGACTATCATTTCAGAATTGAAAATTGTAACTATAAAATTCTATTTAATAATATGATACTCCATATAAATATCCAGGACCTGATAACCTATCAATGTACATAAAAACAAAGCTAAAAGTTAAAAAAGAGGATAAAAGGACAGAAACCTGGATGTCAAACATCGCATCAGGGTTAACCAAATAACCAGTCTTTTCTTTGAGGAAAGAAGCAACCCTAATCTTGTTGCTTCTTTTTGCAGCCCGCCACTCTGTCTGAAGATCCTCGCTATCAGCAAACTGCCAATAAGTCCAGTCCATTTTAAAAGTACATAAACAAACCATGCATGTAGAAGGGAGAAAAAAAAGTTAACTGATGAAATCAGTTATCTAGGACCATACCTTCTGCAGTTCTGCCAGTTTATCCGTTTTCAGTATCCAGTCCTCAGTACCTATCCACTTAGTTATCACTGAACTAAGATTGGCATTGCAGAAATGGATCCATCTTCTTGGCGTTACCCCATTTGTCTTGTTTTGGAACTTTTCAGGCCAGAACTGAAAAAAAGTTAATGTGGACTTTTAAGACAAAGCCTATTGCTTACAAAGAGCAAACAAGGAGAAGATTACCTGGAAAAAATCATTAAACACTTCTTTCTTAACTATCTCACTGTGGATCTCAGCAACACCATTAACAGCATGACCACCCACAACACAGAGGTTGGCCATCCGCACCATTTTGGGAGGAGCAGAGATTGGTTCTTCATCAACACTTACATTCTTTTGGCGCTCTCCCTTCAGTTCAATTTCATCTGTAACAGGATCTACATTACTAGATTCAATCTCGTTATCAATCTGAATAGAGCTTTCATCTGCTGGTTTGGGAAATAAATCCTTCACAGAAGCAGGCAGATCCACATTTTCTAAAATTCTCATTGCTGCCAATTTCTTTTCCAGAATTTCGGGATTAGATGTACCATATTCTGATACAACATCTTCAATTAGCTGAAAATGTAATGAAAGCAGACAGCAGTCAAGAAACATATTTGAAGAAAGCTAGGCTTTCAATGTAATGCCATCAATTTATATTATTCTACCCGTTCATCTATCAGGTCAATGATCTCAACATGTCTTGGAAGTAGTCTCTGCAATAGATCATAATTCCATTTCTCCAGGGCCTCAGGCAAAACAGTGTGGTTTGTGTATGCCACAGTTCTGTAAGCCAGCCATACCCAAAAAAGAGTCAATTTAGACAGTATTTGTCACTGACAAGAACGGAGAAATTAACTCAAAACAATTTACAAAATACAAATTAGACAAACAACAGTGTCCTTAGGTTGTGGATAGGTAAAGCCATATGATGTTATGAAGAAAGAGTGAACAATCAGATCCAAGCACCAAACAGAAGTACATGCATATAAGTGAATGGGCTGGGAACTAGAAGATGCAGCTGCAGCTGCAGCAATTTTTACACAGATTTAATAGCAGGCAATGGTAGAATGCCCATCCAAACTCTATTTCAGAGACGAAAGTACAGAGCATCTGCTTAGTCGAGATACTTAAGATGCAACTAGATATTACCTCTGTGTAATCCTCCAAGCCTCTTCCCAACTAAGGCCCTTCAGATCCATCAAGATTCTCATGAGCTCTGGGATACATAATGTTGGGTGAGTGTCATTCATCTGAACAGCTACTTTATCAGGAAACATCTCCCATCTCACATTTCCACCAGCTCTCCTCTCAAACCTTGAAACAATATCTTGGAGAGACGCAGAGCATAGAGTGTACTGTTGTTTCAATCGAAGAATCTTCCCCTCCTCTGATTCATCTCCAGGATAAAGTACATAACATATCTGATGCAAAAAATAATGGATATATCTATTACTTCCAAAAATATATGTGTCATTCTGCATGAGAATCACAAAGAAAAAAATAACAGTTGAAAAATGGTTTAGCTACAAATCAGGTGAAAATCAATATCAACTTCATCCTTCCACTTCGTGCCTGCAATACCCATTTGTTTATGCTACCAAAAGGACATAAACCAAACAACTGCAAATAAAATAAAATAAAAACATTTAGAAACATCTCTCCGTTTGATGAAACCATGCCACTGTCCGCAAGTTAGTATTCTGCAGTTACATATAAATCAGTAGTATTTGAAGTAATAAGCTAGCACAACCAAAGGGCAATTAACTACAAATCATCCAGGGAGTTCTATTCCACAAGGGTCAAGGCATCAATCAAGTATGATCATTACACTTTAGGCTCAGAGATGAGTCCCGTGGCTAACTCAGAAAAGCAATTGCTGAAAGGACAGCAGAACACTGATCTTACAATAAACTTACTTTCTCTGCGTTTGCTTGGGCCTCACATGCCTTAGTATGTTCTCCAGCATTGAAGGCGGATAAATCAAATTGGTCAGAAGATACTTTAGTGGACCACAACCTAAGATTGATTGTAGTTCTAGTCTTATATCCTGGTATTGGCACATCATATGCAACAGCAACAATGTCTTCACCACCAGTCCAGCGACTCTTCCCATCTGGCCCCACCACAACTTTTCCATAAAATTTCACCGGATATGATACATCATTTCTAACAATTTCCCAGGGATTGCCAATCTGTCAGGAGCATATGATCATTTAAGAAAGCATTGGTAATGAGAGTAACTTATGGAACTCACTATGGGGAGAGGAGCCATTCACTGCGAATAACAATGAAACAGGCATTGAACCAAGGAAAGCAACAATTGTAAACACAATCGCCGTTGAATTTTTTTTGCAAGGAAATGAAATGACAGTAATTTGGATAGCTCATACATCTAGCCAATTTTCAGCGACCTCCACTTGACCATCCTTTGTAAGTTGTTGCTTAAATAAGCCATGTCTATACCGAAGCCCATAGCCCCAGGCCGGATAATTCAAGGTAGCCAATGAATCCAGAAAACAGGAAGCAAGGCGGCCCAAACCACCATTTCCAAGTGCTGCATCCGGCTCCTGTTACGGGCCAATTTTAGACTATATAGAGTTAAAATGCGCTAGTAAAGATTTAATTAAAAACTTGTAGGCTATCAGAATTTTGAGAAAGAAAAATATTTACAAAAGATAGTGGACTTGCATATTCACAAAATATTTAGTTAAGGATTTCATATATAAGGAAAATAGAGTGTGACCTGGGTAGCTACAGATTCCAGAGTGTAACCAAGCATTTCCAGAGCCTCTGCATATTCACCAGTGAGCCCCAAATTACCAATTGCATTCAATAATGCTCTACCCTACAAACAATCATAAGTTGGCAGAGTGAACGGCATTAGCCCTCTAGATATGCCTAAAATGCATACCAATCCTACTGCAGCACCTCTTGATATTTGAAACTTAGAAATTAACAAAACGTGGAAGAACCTGTAAAAATTCCATTGACAAATAGTAGGCCTGCTTTACGTTCATCTTTTCATAAAGATCATATGTTGCATTCCAGTTGTCAATAAGTGCATCACGGACGCTCTGTGCAGTGGCAAAAAAAGCTTTGGCGGGTGTAGAGTTCTCAGGAGAAAATAATGGCATGAACTGTGCATGGTACCGAAGATTTGAGGCAATAGATTGGGCACTGGGAGGAAAAGAACTCAGATCGTTGGTAAATCCTGAAATCATCACAAAAACTCATGTTTTAGATTATTTTGTAGTTCATTATACAGACTAATTATTGCTCAAGAAGCAATCAAAATTCAATTTTAACAAGGTTCAAAATCAGATATGGCGTTACACTCTATAAATACGAATGTATTCATGTAGTTACATTCTATTTTCTTGATTTCAAAAAGTTTATTCGTGCTAAAAAAAGCAGAGTTTACTGAGAAAATGATGGTTCCGAACTTCTGATCTGGTCATTGTATAACATGTCACTACGCTGTTTGAAAATCGAGACAGCAACTAGTGAACACTAAGTTCTGTAAAGCTTAAATTTTCAATCAAGATCAACCTTTCCAGAACTCAATCTGATATACCATACTGCACCGTTCACAATCCGCGAAACTAAAATTGAATCCATTTCCGAACAATTACAGTCAGCCAATTAGTGACATCAAGTAAATTATTAATCGTTCAGGTTGGAGCCCACAACAAATATTCTGACTTTGGAGCAACCGCCTGCTTCCCTATTAAGACGACTATTATTTATTACGCAACTAAACAACATCAAACTGCTTCACCAACTCGGATCACCATCAGTCAAATCCAAAATAGTACCTTCATTTGCCACCGAATCGCGTATGATTTGCTTTGGCTCACTGGAGACGCCTCTAACACAAAACAACGGCTTTACCCTCTTCCACAAAATCACCTTCGAGTTCCGCTTCCTCGCGGCGAAATCAATCAACCGTGCGTTGGAAGCACAAATCGTAACTGCTGTCGCCGCTCCTCCAGTGGGCACACTCGCCATTTCCGCTCCACAATTGCTCCTTACAGTCAATGATCACAGCACACTCCAAAAAGGTACAATTAAGATATGGAAACAACGAACAGTGGAGCAGATTGTCTTTTAGCCGTATTAGGTAACCGCTGGCCATCGCCATTGATCGTTTCCCGATACTTCACGTGCCGTGAAGTGATGGCTGTCCATTCTTGCGTAATAATGAATACAGGTGCGAAATCCTCTACAGCCGGCTTCTCAAATGTTCATTTGCACCCTTCACTGTACGGTTTGGGATGGATGCATTGTACACCAATTTTGGTTTGGGCCTGAACATACATTGGCTATTGATAATGGGCCTCGACTAATGAAGCCCAATAATGATGGACATGGGCTACCGGGACTATCAGTCCATGCCATAAGAATCCGTCCCCAACGCGGTTTAGGGCGATTGACTATGATTAATGATTGCTGCTGTTGGATTGATTATTTGATAAAATGTTCGGACAAAAAACGGAGGGGAAATTCCGGATTTCCAATCAGCAGCCAATCAGATTCAAGAGACTTCAAGTGATTGACAGAAACGGTTTCTCTTTCCACGTTTGCGTGTCTTTCTTCCCGACAGAGAGAGAAATTCAATCGCCGGGCATTGATAGATGCATTGCGGAGCAGCAGGAGCATCGGAAAGGGGGGATTTTGGAGATTGGAGAAAGTCAAACCATCGTTTGCTGCGAAGATTTTTATTGAATTGAAAAGTATTTCGTTGATCCCGTCGTGGTCATTCATTGATTCACCTATTTGCGCAATTTGGTAACCAAAATCGAGGGGCGCAATTGGGAACCCTAGATTGGGGGGAAATCCCAATGCGGCGGTTTCTCCATCTGTGAGGGAAAATCAAAGATCGTCAGTGTCGTCGGGGATACAGGCGGCGCGTGGGTGATGGTGCGGCGCGTTATTTGTGGAATTCCAGGAGGGTTAAACGTTGGGGAATAGTGGTGTAGAAGAAGAAGAAGGCTTAGGTGGCGGAGGAAGATGCAGCTGCACTTCTCACCTAGCATGAGAAGTATAACGATCTCGAATGGAGGAAATGGCAATGGAGGCACTGATTTGATGAAGATCAAGGTCGCGGCTCGTCATATTTCTTACCGAACGCTGTTCCACACCATTTTGATTCTGGCGTTTTTGTTGCCATTTGTTTTCATTCTCACAGCTCTTGTAACCCTCGAAGGTGTCAACAAGTGTTCTTCAATAGGTACTTTCTTAGTTGATCATTGGTGGTTTGTTTATCGGTATTCGTTTGGGATATGCTGTTTTATACTTGTTGTTCTGTTTCGCAAAGGAGCGTTGACCAAACGAGATCCGAATCATGGTGCTGATGATTGTCTCATTTTCTGGTAGATATGCCATAACTGCTTTAGGAAGAAATCCTATTAATAGGGCTAGACTTCGACATCAATGAAACGTGTGTTATGTGCTTTTGGATTGGGTTGTGTGATTCTGCATTTATGAAGGGCTGTGCAGTCCTAGTTCAAAACTAATCTTCTTTTGTAACTGTCACATTAGTTCCAAATTTTATTAACTTCTTGTCATGGTTTTTGTGACCTGCAAATGCCTGCAGTTCTGAATTCTGACGTGTTTTGGAAAATTAATAGCTTGTGATTTCAAATGGTATAGTATTGTGCCAATATACAATTCTTGCCTAAAATTAGATTTAGAGAGTTACTTTGTTACTATGTGTTGTTCAGATTGTTTCAGCTGCTATTGCTAGTTTGCTCTCTTTGTCAATCCATTTTTTTTTTCTCTTTGCTAGTTACAGCCTAATGTCAGCAGTATGCTTACTTGTATTCATAGTATATATGTCAGCAATCCTGCTGGTCATCATTCTTGTGAATGTTGAAGTTTTCTGTTTATAATTTTATTGAAACACATATTTATGTTTTTGCTTCCAGATTGTTTAGGACGAAGATTGGGACCAAAGCTTCTGGGTAGAAGCAGCGATTCTGCGGTAACTTTATGCTATTATTATCTTGATATCGATTAAGTTATGTTGTAGCACAGGTCAGTGAGGTAATTGCTTATGCTAATTGTTGTAAATGACAGAAGCTGGCCAAGGACTTTGTTAAGATCCTGAATCAAGTTAACTCCGAGAAAGTCCCTGATGGCTTGAAGCTCCCCGACACTTTTAGTCAGCTTGTATCCGAAATGAAAAATAATAAATATAGTTCAAAGGAATTCGCTTTGATTTTGAAAGGAATGGTGTGTTTGTGTTTATTATGCACTTCATCTCCCCTTAATTTTCCTAGGCCGAGATTCCTTATGTTTGAAACTGTCTTTACTCAAACAGATGGAGAGATCCGAAAGGGAAATCCGGGAATCCAAGTTTGCGGAGTTAATGAATAAGCATTTTGCAGCCACTGCCATCCCTAAAGGCATTCATTGCCTTTCGCTCAGGCTGACTGATGAATATTCTTCTAATGCTCATGCCCGCAAGCAGCTGCCTTCCCCAGAATTGCTTCCCCTGCTTTCCGATAATTCCTACCATCACTTTGTGGTGTCCACAGACAACATTCTTGCTGCTGCAGTTGTGGTCACATCTACAGTCCAGTCATCTGCAAACCCTTCAAAGGTCGTTTTCCATGTTATAACAGACAAGAAAACATATGCAGGAATGCATTCGTGGTTTGCTCTGAATCCTTTACCCCCAGCCATAGTCGAGGTAAAAGGTGTACACCAGTTCGATTGGTTGACCAGAGATAATGTCCCAGTTCTTGAAGCCGTGGAGAGCCACTATGGCATCCGGAATTACTACCATGGTAATCACATAGCAGGGGCCAATTTGAGTGACACAACGCCTCGAACATTTGCCTCCAAATTACAAGCGAGAAGTCCCAAATACATCTCTTTGCTCAACCATCTCCGAATATATCTTCCTGAGGTAATTGTCGCAATTGGACATATGCATGTCAAAACACAAAGTTTGTAATTGGACAAAATAAGTAAAATGCTTTTTGGTATAATTTGCAGCTGTTCCCGAATCTTGACAAGGTGGTTTTCCTAGACGACGATGTTGTAGTCCAACGAGATCTATCTCCCCTTTGGGAGATCAATCTTAATGGTAAGGTTAATGGTGCTGTTGAAACATGTCGGGGCAAAGACGAGTGGGTTATGTCCAAGCGATTTCGAAACTACTTCAACTTCTCACATCCACGTATTGCAAAAAACTTGGACCCTGAAGAATGTGCATGGGCTTATGGAATGAACATTTTTGACCTGCATGCGTGGAGAAAGACGGATATCAGGGACACTTACCACTCCTGGGTTAAGGAGGTACATTAAAAATGTTCCATCCAACAAATTTTATTACTGCCCTCCTCCCTGATCGCATGTTGAAACTTCAACGAAATGTGTCTCCTAAGTGTAGTTTTTGTGCGCTGTGCAGAATATTAAGTCGAACCTCACATTATGGAAGCTCGGGACCCTTCCGCCAGCTTTGATTGCATTCAAAGGTCACATTCACCCAATTGACCCCTCCTGGCACATGCTCGGATTGGGGTACCAAAAAAAGACCAGCATTGAAAGTGTCAAGCAAGCCGCAGTGATTCACTACAATGGCCAATCGAAACCATGGCTGGAGATTGGGTTTGAGCATCTCCGTCCCTTTTGGGCAAAGTACGTTAATTACTCGAATGATTTTGTAAGAAATTGCCACATCTTGGAGTACTGAAGAACACGGTTCAGCCATGGTGCAAGAAGTTGGAGAAGCAGTATTATTATGATATGATTTGCGGAGAAGCCTGGAGATCAGTCTGGGCATCAGACTATTTACTACTATCATATAGAAACATGGGTGAGTGGACATTCCTAAACATGTCCACAATGGCCAAGTACTACGAGATTACAGATTTGCTTTCTCTGCCTGTCCTCCCCCAGAATTCGTATTTGCTAGACTCTGCACGAGATGAGATTCGTTTGTTCATTCCTTACCGCCTGTAAAGTATGACATTTGATTTGTTCGTATGCTTTTTGGTTGGACCAAGAAGTACTATGTTTTGACGCCGCCGGCCGACGATGTCTCTTTGCCTGTTTGAGGTCGTCTTGGTGCTTGGAAGGGAATAATGGCACAGATGTGGATACAAACCAGGGATCTTGATAGAGTTCCTCTGTGAGGCTCCTATTTTGGAGAATGATTCGTTTCTTCCTTTGTTAGTTTCCAATTTCACATTATTACATTCCGTTTCTATTACTCCATTTTGTGGTACAATTTTTCCTTTCTTTTCCATTTTGAGATTATTACATTTACAGGGGAGGCTGATTGGGTATTTGGGTTAGGCTGTATGTCTGGTATTTTTTAGTATGTTCATAGAAATTTTATTCCGAGTCTGGAATTGCTGTCGTAATTTCGGGGTTCCCTATATATCTTGGGCCGGATACCTCATACTATTAATTTAATCATCATTGTTAAATTATCCCATGTTATTCTCCTATCTACCATGGAGCGTTGCCAGTTACCAGAGAATTAAAAAGTTTACCATGTAATTCCATTAAAAAGTTTAATTTCTAAATACAAGCCCATATATTTTTACAACCATTAATATCTTAAAATATGTAGAACGAAAATTTATGTCAAATATACTCCCATTTTTTAAAAATTAAAACAGATTAAAATGCACGCAGTTCAATTTATATTTTAAACTATTAATAACTCGAGTTCGGTACAAGTAAAAATTTTAAAAGTTTGATATTTAAAAATTATTTGACAAGACGAATCTAACAAGATGCCACTTGACTATGTTTTAACTTGCATAACTATAATAAAACTTTAAATCAAAATGTATGTGTGAACATTAATCAATTTCCAAACGTTTCAATATTTAAAAAACGGAGGGAGGGGAGTATATTATAAAACTAGATGATCAATCCAACTCACACTGTTTTTTTTTCTAGATGAAGTCTCAAGAAATCAAACAATCTCCGCGAAAAAAAAGAAATCAAACCAAACATATTCACTGGGACAAGACCCAACTCTCGACTATTTTTTCTAAAGGAACGGTGTCAAAAAGTACCAGGAGTAATAATCGGAACAGGGTTTGAGGTTAGAGATATTGGTCATTGGACCGGTAAGGGGGAGAAAGTAAGTACTGTAGTAAACCCTCGGTTATTTTAAAACGCAATTTTACGGGTTTAGAAATTTGCAGACAGTCCACAGGTAAACTTCGCAATCCCTACGGGCTACGAAACTATTCAAGTCTACAATGGCCAACACCATTCATCTCGCCGGAAACCCAAGTTGCGGTATATCCTCGGCGGAATATCGTCATATGTTCTCAACTTTTTTATTGTAACTGTTCGTTGTATATTCGTCAACCCTTTCGAAGTTTTTACGTAGCAGCAGGAGGAAAAAAAGACGACGGACCCATAAAAACAAGGGAGGGTGTGGCCTCAATTGCTCTTTTGCCCAATGGGTCAATTTCCGGCCATTTTATTCAGCTTCCGAACTCCGTATGCTATGGCCTCCATGGCACCGGTACAATCTCCTTCTGAATTTAGCAACTCTTGGGCATTTTTCACGGGCCAACCAACATTGTTTTCTTTTTAATTTTAGGTTAATTTTATTTCAGTGGCGGTCTTTTTAGTTCTATGAGAATGTATTGCACTGATTAATGACCTGTCTGTGTACGTAAGTATAGATCTGTCAATGCAATGTGACAGCTTATAATTGGTGTGTAAATATGGCTTTGCTTTATTCATGTGGCTAAAGAGTTGGAATGCGAGAGGGAGTGCAGCAGGGGTGACGATTACCGATTGATCAAGCTCAGTATCATTGACTATAATGTGAGTGTAGTTTTAGTTCCCTTTTGCCCGGTAAGCATTTGTTATGTAGAAGGAATTGGATTTTGGTCTACAAAAAATACTAGTGATAACTTCACTGTAACTATAATAACAGAGTAAGCGAGAAAAGGATGTGGTGGTGGAGTGCAGAGGACATGATGCAGCCAAGATATGCACCACCGAGCATGCTCACGGGTAATATATAGTACAATAAATTTGAATATTTCGTTGTCTCAATCATTTGGTAAGGATTTAGGTTGGTATCAGTAGGAAAAGTATTACCATTAGTAAAATGAAAGTTTTCTTTGTGCTTTGTCCAATTTGATTCTGCTGCTCCTTACTCTGAAAAGTGAAAACTTGACTCCTGCGAAATTGTAAGCTAGGCATATCTGGGCTGTATTAAAAAAGAAAATACTTTGTAATTTACATTTAGCATCCTTTTTGTATGTATGTTTGTTGATAGGTTAGTGTAGTTCACTAGTACACTGGGATGTAACTTCCTTGGTTTGAAATCGGATTAATTTTCTGAGATCTCACATTCTGTCATTCCGCACCGCTTGATAACAGGTGGCAAAAGGATGTTGTGGGTATGCTCGAAGATAAGCGAGGGAAATCCAAAGTTTCAGTTTCTTTTGAATGCGAAACACTAAAAGCTGATGAAATGGCCGAGGATCATATCAGAAAATTCATGCCCAAGTTAGTTGGGATGGATGCAATTGGTAAATGCTCATCACTTTTTAATATTAAGTTTGTTTAAATCGATTTCTAGCAGAAGAATGATGCTCCGAGATGCCTGGTTTTCAACTTTGAAGATTTAGTAAATCTTAGTATACCAGGCGCTTTAAGAAGTCATTGAAACACTAAATTTGTTGTGCTTGGCTTGTCGCATAGAATAAAGTACTGTCTTGACATGTATTTATTCATTTAGCATAATTCTTATAGTAATTCTTATGAAGCTGGAAATTGCAGTTAATGTTGGCCCCATGACCATCACGGGATTGATGTTTGATTCAGACACTGACCAGGAGCACATGAAGCAGCATAATGTTAATGAATCTCCGAACTTTGCCGCAGGTCCTTAAAACCCTCAACCCTCGTTTTTTTTTTTCCCTTAGATCTCCATCTCCTGGACTGTGCCGTGTATTTCTGGCTATTATCTGATGCATGTGTATCTTGTTTACCATCCATCAATCTCTCATTAGTAAATGAGACCCTATAAATACTATATGTCTTCTTTCTTTTCCCCTTCTGAATATGGATCGATTAAGGGATCTGTTAGCTTTTTGACTGAGCAATACATGCATACCACTTTAAAGAATTAGGGAACAATGCTGTGTCCGTTGGCAAGAAGTCATCATGAGATGCACATAACAAGCACTTATAAAAATTTATCTGGAGAATGCATTTTAACCAAACAAAAAAAAACACTATAAAACTTCACAAATTCAGTGTGTCAACACCAAAAAAGAAAAAAGAGAATAGAAAAGAAATGGGGGTGGAGGGGGTAGGATGAACAATGTAACTGCTCAGCAACTCAAATAAGACAAAGGAAGCCATCAATCCAAATTGAAACTGTCCAAAAGTGAAAAGAAAAGAACCATTACCAGCAACCAGCTTTGGAGCCCTGTCGAAACTGCTTGGCACTAGCAGGTCAAAGCCACTTGGCACGAGCAGTTAGTGACCAAGGCATTCCATGCTTTCTAGTTCTAATCACCACAGAAGAAGTAAATTTGCACATAGTAGCAGTAGTATTAGAAACTTTCAGTATCAACATTCTCCTAAATTTTAGTCAGTGATGTGATGAAATGTTATCCCAGATCTCAACAGGCACCCAAGGAAGAAGGTTTACTCTCTTGGAGGGAGATTACTGTTTCAAAAGCTCCAACCAGGGCTTTGACCTTACTTTTTCGGCTTTCTACAAGTTTACTTGCTGTTTCTTTAATGACATTGTTGAATAAACCTTGAGCATCCTTCTTGTCCTGCACGTCTTGATGCTTCAAAACAACCTTTTCAGAGGATTTTCCAGCACTAGAAGCATCATTATTTCCTGCTACACCCTTTCTCAAGGTTCTCCCCAAAGAAGTTTTGCTATCTTCTCCCCCAAGGACTCTTGCCCTTCTAAATCTCAATTTCCGTGGGCTGTGATTATCTGACTTCAGGTCCACAATCTTCCCAGACATGAACTTTAATTTCACAGGGGAGCCATATCTAACCTCAGATACAGCTACCCTATTTTTTCGCGGAGTTTTGCTAAGTTTTTCTTCCACAGGTGGTATGTTGACTTTCTTCGGAGATGCATTGCTATCAGCAACATCAGTGTGTTCTATTCCTCCATCTCCTATGATAGATCCCAAAGATGAAGGTTTTGCATCAGACAATGCTTCAGCAGACAGAGATGGAGATGATGAAATCCCTGAGTTTTTGCGGATAGACTGAATGGCATTCCTCCCAGATTTTGTCTTGATGACATGCAGGGTTTTGTCAGATACCTTCTCCTCACTGGATGTACTGGTCTTAACCCTGTGCACTTGATTTTTGCCTTTCAGAGGAGACACCACCTTCAAGCCTCTATCTTTCCTTGTTTTGATGGTTGCTATTTTGACCACAGAGAGTCTAGGTGACAAAACTTTTGCTGTGGAGGCCTTGATTGCTGTTAGAATCTTCGCTGTTCCATGTAAAACATCTTTCTTCTCCGAAGATAATGAGGGTTTAACCTTTACCAGACTCAACTTCGAAGGGGCAGAATACTGCCTGGACAGAAGAGCTGCCTTCTTCTCGGTTTTCAGCACTTTACTAGCATCTGAGGAGCCCTTTTTGCCTGGAATTTCAACATTCTCAGATGGGAAGCAGACACTCTTGATGATTTCAGGAGGTTCCGGTGAGGTAAGTTTCTTAGCAGGCAACAGCTTCAGCTTAGACAAACGCTGTCTTGGGGGAGAATTATTTACATCCAAGGATGCTCTGGTTTTCCGTTGATAGGATTGGGTGTCGCGAGAAGACAAGTCTGCTGAATGGCTTTTGGCATCTGCTGATGGTTTGTTCTTGATAACCTTCGCCTTCACCGAGGATGTCTTCTGTTGTGGTGCACTGGATTGGGTATCATTGGACAGAGTTGCGTTAAGTGAATGCCTCCGGGTCTCTGTTGATGGCTTTTTCCCTACCGGAACAAATATCTGCACAGGAATTAGCTCGTTAGGCAACTTCTTAACACCTCTCTTCCGTATGGCCAGCCTTGTCTTCTCATCCTCTTCTGAATCTTTCCTTCCATATTTGCAGAGATCGTGGCAAGAACCCGTGGATGCCCTGAGATAACGGGGAACCACAGCTTGCTTGCTTTTGGAGGATTGCGATTTCTTGGTAGAATTTCCGGTTGAATTGCCTCCAGTACTGCAGGGATCGATGGATGCTCTGCTCTGAGGGGCATCACTGCTGCACGCATTAATTGGTGAAGCTGAACTTTCAGGAGGGATTATGCTTGTGACGCTGCTTTCCACCTCATTTTCTTCAGTAGATTCTAGTGAATCAGTTCGTTCTTCAACCATGTAAATGGACTGTGAAAGAAAATGGGAAAACCTAGAATTCCTGTAAAGATATCCAAATAAATTAATCAGTTGAATGTAATGGTAGAGCTGGGAAGGGGATTGGTAGTGCATTTGGGAACGGAATGTAAGTATGAAAGAAATGAATCAAAATTGTAAAATAACGCAATATAACCAATAGTGGTGGAAGGTTTTGAGGCTCTAAGACCCAATCTCGATCAGCTGAATTTTTTGGCTGGTCTACATAATAATAGGGTAGGGAAAAAATAATAATAATAAATTCCCTAGATGAAAATTCATCTAATATGGAGTACGTTTTATACAACTAGTATTTTTAAAAAAAAAAAAAATAATAATTTTTGTGAGAAAACCTTCTTATAGCGATTGCAAAGAATGTTTTGGCGATTGCAAAGAATGTTTTGGCGATTGCAAATAAGAAGAAAAATATTACTGTAATTCAAAACGAGTATTAGTAGGAAATGGGAGAAACTATCCACATCAACAACATCATGTATTAAAATTTCCGGCGAATAGACTTCACAGAAAGACAAACGAGGTTTTATATTGTCTTTGCAAGGATAAAAACAAGACTAGCATTAGAAAGAAACTGACGGGGAAAACACATCTAAAGTACAGAAATGAAGAAACAATTTATGCACTTAATTTTCCTTCCAGACAAGGAATGCAGCAGCAACCAGTAGCAGTAATTCATTATTATCACGTAAAAGTTAAACTCCAGAAACATAGATCTTAGGAATCCTTGAGATCAAAAAATTTCTTGTCATTCACCGACATACAATCTTAACAAACCTTTTTGTCCCAATGAGAACTCCAATCATAAAACACAGGCAACTTGCAACTCAATCAAATCCAATCAACATAACATAACAAAGCACATAAACAAACATAGGAAGTACAAACTTTAAACATAATCAACCAACAAACTATTGTGGGAATCACAAGCATATCATATAATATACCTTTAAGCCTTTTCCCAAAAAAGGCAATGCCAATTGCCAAATCAACTACGAGACAATCCAAATACTCAGAAACACGATCACCAATTCAAGAACAGATACATACACGAAGGAATAAAACCCTAATTCCCCAATTCAAATGGACGAAATAATACACCCACACGCAGCAAAAGCATGGGCCAATAAAAGCCGAAATCAAAAACCCAACCTTTTAAACAAACCCCAAACGTAAAAGCAACAGAAGCAATTAATAAAAAATGCCCCCACAGATTCATTATATTCATTCATACAGCAAACGAAAAGCAAAAAGCGGTTATTGAAAGCAGCAGCAGCAGCATTTAATGAGGATTTGGCGCACCTTTAATATTTTTCCCCGCCCTTCTTTCCGAATCCCCTTTACGTAAAGCAAATCAAAGCAAAAAATATAAAGCATTAGAAATCAAATTAGGTGATGGATGACTAATTTGTTAAATAAAGTAATCAATACAGGAGAAAAAGGGAGAAATGAACACCTTTTTCAGTTGATCGAAAGAGGGGATTCAGATTTCAAAATTATTTGGAGATTTGAATAGCGAATAACATATATGAAAAAGGAGATCGTGGGAGGCACGTCCCGGTCCAGGAGATTAGGTGAGGAATTTGGGGAGGGGGAGAAGGAAGCAATCAAAGGGAGGGAGGGAGGTCGGCGCCAGGTTTATGCTACTTAAAAACAATAGTAATTAATAAATGGAGTTCCTTAAATAAGCAAATTTTATGCTCTTGAATAAATTAAATAATAAAATTAAAAATTACAAAAATATATAATTATGTGTAATACATAGTATTATAATGTTTTTTCTCGTAAACATTGACAGCTATGTGTCGGCAAAGATGTGTGAGAGCTCAAATCACACAAATTATAAAGAGGATAGTAGTATAATGTTTTCAATAATACTATTGAAAATGCACATAATCACTCAGATAATTTGTATTTTGAAAATGCAATAATCAGATAATTCATTTTCTTCCAACTTTTCAAAACACCCTCTTAATAAATTACTATGAATAATATGATATATAAATTATTCAATTCCATAGTATGAAGAGTGATGACATTGAGATTTTGTGGAATTACTTTTCAGGTAAATATTAATTTCAAAAATTTTAGTAAATTAATGCTTCATGTACATAGTAACATTTTATAGTGGGACTATTATTTGGGTAATCTTTTAATTGCTTTTGATTCTTTTAATTTTCAGTTTATATTTCTCAGCTTTCAATTTTTTTTTTTAAGTATTGATTGAATATTTATGAAAAAAATATATATATATTTGTATTAATGGTAATTTTTGAGTTGCTGGCGAAAATTCATTCAATTTTGTTTTTTCCTTATCAGCGTATTGGAGGTTTGAGGAACGTGTTACATAGTACTATTAAATGTAAAGTAAAAATAAAAATCTAAGATACATATAGAGGAGGACAATTATAAATGTATTTGGGAGTAGTGATTTTGAATGACTCAGATAAGATATCTAAGGCCCTGTTCTCTAGAACTTATTTTCAGGACTTATTACTTATTTTTTTTTTAAATCAGATCAGACCAGATCAGATAAGAAACATTCAGATCAGACCAGATCAAATCAGATCAGATCAGACCAGACCAGAAACATTCAGACCAGACCAGACCAGATCAGATCATTATAATAAAATTATATAATTACATATAATATTTTTTTATAAAAAGCAAAAAAAATATAGCAATACAAATATTATTTATATTGTAGTTATTTAAAAATATTTCTAAAAATATTCTTTTGCTCACAAAATATTATTTAAATATACTAGTCACGTTTTTAATGTATTTTATATTATAAATACTTTCAAAATATAATTTTAAATACTTTCATTAAATATGTTTAAAATATATAATAACGATAATAACAATAATAATAATAATATTATTAATAATAGTTGTAATTAACTCTTAATAATTAATATTTTATTAACTATTATTATAATTATAATTAATTAACTATTAATAATTAATTATTATTGAAAATACTAATATATAATAAATACTGTATTAGTAATTAGTAGTAATAATTAACAATAATAATAAAAATAATTAATTAATTATTATTACTATTATATAATAATAATAATAATAAACTAATCACTAATTTATTAATAAATTATTTTTTTTAATAATTACCAATTTATTGTTATTATTATTATTATAATAAATTAATTATTAATTTTATTATTATTATTATTATTATTACCATAAATATAATTAGAATCAAAATATAAATAAAATAAGATCAGACCAGATCAGACCAGATCAATTCAGATCAGATGGAATCAGATCAGACCAGACCAGACCAGACAAATTCAGATCAGACCAGACCAGGTCTTATAAATTCAGATCAGACCAGAAAAATTAAGGCCTAGAGAACAGGGCCAAGTTGGATAATCATTTTTTCCATATGGTCTGCATTTGACCTGCAGGGGAGTATGCATTAGAAAAATGGGAGTGACAAAGACGAGATTGATGGACCCTTTGGATAATCCTATAATTTGCAACTTATTGTGGTTATCGACTTAGGCCCTGTTCTCCAGGCTTTAATTTTTTTGATCTGATCTGAATTTATAAGACCTGATCTGGTCTGATCTGAATTTGTCTGGTCTGGTCTGGTCTGATCTGATTCCATCTGATCTGATCTGATCTGAATTGATCTGGTCTGATCTTATTTTATTTATATTTTGATTCTAATTAGATTTATGGTAATAATAATAATAATAATAATAAAATTAATAATTAATTTATTATAATAACAATAACAATAAATCAGTAATTATTAAAAAAATAATTTATTAATAAATTAGTGATTAGTTTATTATTATTATTATATAATAGTAATAATAATTAATTAATTGTTTTTATTATTATTGTTAATTATCACTACTAATTACTAATACAGTATTTATTATATATTAGTATTTTCAATAATAATTAATTATTAATAATTAATTAATTATAATTATAATAATAGTTAATAAAATAATAATTATTAAGAGTTAATTAAAACTATTATTAATAATATTATTATGATTATTATTGTTATTATCATTATTATATATTTTAAACATATTTAATGAAAATATTTAAAACTATATTTTGAAAGTATTTATAATATAAAATATATTAAGAACGTGACTAGTATATTTAAATAATATTTTGTGAGCAATAGAATATTTTTAAAAATATTTTTAAATAACTACAATAAAAATAATATTTGTATTGCTATATTTTTTTTGCTTTTTATAAAAAAATATTATATGTAATTATATAATTTTATTATAATGATCTGATCTGGTCTGGTCTGGTCTGAATGTTTCTGGTCTGGTCTGATCTGATCTGATTTGATCTGGTCTGATCTGAATGTTTCTTATCTGATCTGGTCTGATCTGATTTTGAAAAAAAATAAGTAATAAGTCATGAAAATAAGTTTTAGAGAACAGCGCCTTATAGTATGTTACACACCTGATGCAATTTATTGAATGCTGATTCTCGAAGCAAACTCAGTTACTGAAAAATAATTTCTTCAATTGGAATAACAACAAAATATTGCCGTGGACTCCTAAATTCCACAATTCAATTTTATTTTTAAGCAGCAGCAACAGCAGCCTCCATGGTAATTCAACTTTCATGGGCTATGGGTGGAAAATCGTGTTTTAGGCTTATAGCATTGGAGCTGTCTATCATCGCATAAAATTTAATGTAGGCAATGGATTATGGGCTAGTCTTGGATAGAGTAGTTTTAATTAATTTCAGAATGTTCTAGTAAAAAACAATTTATGCAATTGTTTTTTTTTTTTGTTTTTTTTTTTGAACAATTTATGCAATTGTTTAATTGAACTTTAAGATTTATCTTAAATATTTATATTCATATATTTTAAAATTTTAGTTAGTATAATTTTCACAATAACTTACACACTTTACATCTCAAGATCCAAACATGCATGGATGATGGAACAATCATAAAAAAATTATGGAACAAAATTATTAAACTGCAGATCAGCACATGCAGGAGCTGTCTGGTCAATTAGGGTACGTTTGGTACAGGAAATGGAATTGCAGAGAATGGAATTGCAGAAAAGGGGAATTGAACCAGAGAAAGGGAATTGATTCTCCTGTTTGGTACAACAGAGAAATTGAACAGAAAATCAATTCTCTTGTTTGGTTGATTAGAGAATTCAATATAAAAATAAAATATGGAATTAAAACAAATATTATCTTGTTTGGTTTTTATTATAATAAAATGTAAGTATAATTAAAATATTTGTTTAAACTATATTTTTTCTATAATAATGGTTTATTAGCACGCAGTCCAATGCACATTTTAAACCATTAATAACTTAAATTCGGTAGAAGTAAAAATTCTAAAAGTTCAATATTTAAAAACTACAAGATGAGACGAATCTAACAAGATCTCACTTGGCTATATTTTAACTTGTATAACTATGATAAAACTTCAAATCAAAGTGTTTAGGTGAATAGTGTCAATTTTACCAATGTAGCTATCTTTTCTAAACGGATGGAGTATAAAATAAAAAAATATACACAAATTAACAACAAAATATGTATATTTTAATCAATCCCAATAAAAGTTTAAAAAGATAATCAATCTTTTTACAATCACAATTCAAACCAACATAAAGTACTTTGTGCATAATTAAACTTAACCTCAAAAAATAATCAACTATCCCATAAAACCATCCACAATTGCTTTTATCATATCAATTTTTTCTTCTTGATCCAAAGTAAGAAATGTACGTGCGAGCGTCATATCTTTGCCAATCAAATGAGTTGCTTTATAACGCCGCATGGCACTGATGCCTGATAACCCTCTTATCTCATCACTAACCTTCTTATACCACTCAAAAGCCTCATCATTTCTTTGGCAGTGGCAATCCTCAAAGATTCACCCACTTTCTATCCAAATTTGCCCATGATCTCCTTTATGTCTTGGCATGCCTCTCTATACATTTCCCCTATGTCCGTGTTTTTGTATCTTTTACGTTTACCCGTGACAGACTTTGATGGTTCTTCAACACCACGAGCATCTTGGCCAACATCTTCAACAAAATCAAAGTCATCAAAATAAATCAGGGAACTCCTCTGCGTCTCTAGAATGACATCGTATCCAAAATCAATTGCGTGCCTCCCCGTGGCTCTATCCCTACCAAATATCGTGCACAACTTTTCATAGAAGGAAAATGGCTTGCCTCTAAAATTTGTAGCACCTTTATGAGACTACAAGACAATTAGGCAAATATTAGAATAAAGTATGTCATAAAAAAACTAAGAATTTCTTTAAAAATAAAATACCTTTATATATTCATCCCAAACACTGTCCTCAGCAACAACACAATTTTTTTCTTCATCCAACCCGAACCCGCTTGCATGCACCATATCATAAACGATGCTAAAATGCATCTTCCATGTCTTCATCCTTGATTTTATATGCGGTTCTGCTTTGAGCCCTGAGTTAGGAAGGCTTACATCTAGTAGTTGTTGAACGCCATTCAAATAATCTGGCTTGAATCCATTGTCAGCGCCCGCATACTTTCCCGATGCATTCAACTCCATCAATGCATCAATCAACCTTGAATCTTCCTCGTTCGTCCAAATGTGCTTACTCCTCCCGGTTCCCTTCGCTATATTTGAATCCGACATGCCTACATAACATGAAAAGGAATTAAACAAGGATTCAATTTCCTATATTTTAATCTTCCATCATAACATGAAGAAGAATCAGCGGGATTCACTTTTCAAAAAGTTTACTTCTTTGCCTGTGGCAATTGTTATAAACTATAGAGCACAAATTAAGAAAAACATCACAAAGATAAAACAAACATACTTATCATTCTCCTTCTCCACAGTCCATCACTCACTCACACACACATGTGCTCCCTATAACCTTTGTACTTTATTATTATTAATCAATAATCAATTACAGATAGTCGTGATACATAATTTTATAGAAATGGCAAACTTCTAGGCAAAGGATCAGAACTCAGTCCCTTCCAGCACTCTCTCAAGAATTAACCACTCAGTAACAACACACAATGCAAATCAAATCAAAGAAAAGGAGCTCACCTGCTCAGCTAACTAACCTATTAACCATTCAAATTTTATTGCTTTTTTCCGACTAGTACAACTTATAATTTTCCATTTCAATAACTGATGACTAATCATTAGATTTTCAAGGACATTCAGAAAGCATTATCGAAGAAAACATATGTTGCAACTACGCAAGCAATAATTTAGTTTTCAATCCCCATGAGTAGAAAACATTTCAAAGAAACAACAATCCAAACATCAAACGTACAATCAGATACATTACCAATGCTAATCACAATAAAACAGCGACTTACCCAAAAGAACAAATCTAACCTAAACTTTTCACAAATCACACAAAACCAACTCCGACGACCAGCCTCGACCTAGAAAAACACGTCAATTTCACCCAAGCTACTGATTCTTCCACACCGAGAAAGGTAAAATTTACAAAATTCCCAAACAGTTCAATATCGCGCAAAATTCATTCAATCCAACTAAAAAGAAAAAAGGAAAAAAAAATCAACAGCAGTTAAGCACTTACTCATTGTTATGCAGAGGGCAATGGCGAGCAGAGGGCAATGGCGCGATATGAATGGGGAGAAGTAGAAGGGGCGATGGTTCAAAGAGACAGCAGAGGGGGATGGCGATACGAATAGGGGGAAGTAGAAGGGGCGACGGTTCAGAGAGACATAGCAGAGAATCACGACAGTGTGCCTAAGAATTGAGAATGTAAATCTCGGCAATTCTCCGTAAATTTTAGGGAAATGAAAATGGAGATTGAGAATAGGTTTATTTCTCGATGGTGAATTCTCAAATCTAACCAAACAAGGGAATTGGGCCCAATTCTCTTTCTCTGGGACCAATTCTTTGTACCAAACAACCCCTTAGGATGTAGTATGAATAGAGTCTTGACATCATGTTATAGAAAAACAGTTGTGGTCAGAAAAATAGAAATCTTGGTTAATGTACAAAAGATGGAAGGGCCACAAGAACCCGTTGTGCCTCACCAATCACCATCCCCACAGGCAACTTGAGTAGGAAACGGATATGGACAGGTTGGTAAAAAGTATACTGTATTTGTCAAACTGGTCTTGACCCTTCACCAGAAAGTGATATGAAAGAAAATGAAAAGCTACCTGTCTATTGTGTAATGAGTAATGCTCTTCATTCTGTAAACCACATATGCATTCTTTCTCAATCTAAATAAAATGAGTAAAATCATAATATAGAAAATTACCATTATTCACATATTGTCATGGTCATCACCAAGTCCGGGTGTGTTTGATTCTGCACTCCCAACACCATCTTGATCATTCTCGGCCCGCGGTGGTTGTGGTGGTGGCGCAAGCTCATGCATGCCAACATATTCTCGTATTCCTAAAATATCGCCTCGTATTCCTAAAATGTCGTCCATTGCACGTTGACTTTCTGTGAACGCCTGCAATGTATCCTCATTTGCCTTGTTGAATGTCAGCCGTCATTGCCGATGCCTCCTCGAGCTGCCCACGTGCCTGTAACGTATAGAATGTGTAATTTACATATGAAATATATTCAACATTGTTCATTTAAAATTGCATAAACTATGCATTTAAAAAACAAGATTTTGTTCTATAAGTCAATAGTTTAAAAGGTTGATATAACATATTACATACCCTTCATGGTTCTCCCTGATCAATCGAGGGGTGTGAAGGGATCTCAACCTCCACAGCATGGGATCCAAAACCGAATAATGCAAATGTTTTCTGATGTGTGCCGTTGTTTGACCTAACTTCATTTTATATATATAATTTTTTTTTATTTTAGGAGGGGTGGCCAGCCTAAGGCTGGGTCCGCCCCTGCATGCAACAGACAAGTTAACTTTTGTAGTCATATCTTTTTAAATGAAGTGTGTTCAATTTTTTAAACCACCAATGTTTATATGCGCACCCATAATGGTTTATTCATGTTACAATGAATTAAATCTACTCTAAACAACCGATGTGAATGGTCTAAAATATAGGATGAATCATGTAATTCAATTTATCTTTAAATTTAACTAAAACTACAAAAATAAATTAGGAACTTTAAAAATTCATATTAAAAGGAAAAAGTACATGAATTTTGAGTTACCTTTTTGCCGATTCCTCTCATTCCCCAGAGGAAAAAATACAGGTAAATTATATCCTCTCTTTTTTCTTGAAAACAGGGAATAGTTTTGATATAGCACCTGTAAGAACATATCCATCATCTAACAAACCATATCAAGAGATGAAAATCAAAAACTTAACTAGAATGACGAAAGTGATTTTGGATTATATATACATTTAACAATATAATTTGGTAATAATTGTGATGTAGTATGTAATAAGACATCTCGTACAAAACTAAACAAGATAAAAAGTATAAATCAGTTTTGTAAAATGGCTAAAAACCATAACTACCCAAATCCTTTCCTTATTTTGCATTTACATTCTAATATATAAATTATTGCACTTTCACTCCAATATTCTTCAAATATCAAACAAGTATTATTCCACAACCAATGACCAATTATAAAAATATATGTCAATAGAATTTAAAATACAATAACATTTTTATCCTCAAAATATATAATAAGACAACAAAATCATATACCCCAAAAATAAACATACATTGAAAATGTGCTTGTAGAATTTGACATCAACTCTTACATCTGTGGTTCCCATGGCCTTCTGGGCAAACTTTCTCATCTCTTTGATTGCTTTAGGAGTCTTCTTTTTAAAGGTGCTGCACTCAAATACATAACCAAGTCAATTATCATATTGAACCAGTCTACAAGACAAAGAAGTGAAAGTCAATCAGACAAACAGGTTCTCAAATGGACTGAAACACACACCTAACAACATATCAGCTTGCAAACATATGCATTATGAAAATTAATGCATTCGGCTTGAGAATTTGACAGAAATCATGGCCATACCCAAGTACTTAACAATTATCCACCATGTCACAACACTATTCAGAACAGAGCCTTAAAGTCTATCAGAAATCTAAGAATATAAACCAAGCTAGCACTAGTGTAGTGTGGGAAGATATATAGAATTATCATGTTTTGCAACAGACGTCGGATTGAGAAAGGTAAACATCCCCTACCTAAAACAAGATCACATGCATAGGATATCCACAATGTATATACTTATGTGCATATAGACAGACTGATAGACGAACTCATGAAAATTAGAAGCACTGATGATTACCCATTGGAAAAAGTTGTACAAATGAACAAAGTACCACCACAGACTTCCTCCAGCATGTCGCACGATCTATATTTTGTTCAATACTCTTGTTGATATGCATTAATTCTATACTAGGGGAATGATTACTTAAGTAAATTTTGCCTTGCAGAGAATTTCTCGTAATTATTCAGCAAATAAAAATGGGGACCACAGATCCAAACCAACGTTCACTTGTCACCGATATCCAAAATAACATGAACAGCAGAACCCAAACAAGCCAGCTTCAAAATACTTCCGAGAAAAAAGAAAATCAAGAGATACGAAATTATCATTATCATATGCAATACGAATACCAATCACAACCCAATAAAGAAGAATCAAACTATAGCAGAAACATAATAAAAATATTGAATCAAAGCTTGTACAAACATATAAATCACACAAAAATACAAACACAAAGAGAAAGGCAGCCGCATGGAGAAAGCTATGGAGAAAGAATACCATCCATGGAGGCGTTTGTGGAGATTGATAGTGTATTCCCTTGTTACAACCTCCTCCTTCCTGCCTTTGCTGCCCTTCTCCACCATCTTCACTGCCCCCGCCGCTTACTCGACTTAGCTTGCCACAGAAAATGAAACCCTAACCCTCAAAGTGCAATACTATGTGGTTTCTTTCGCATGGGAAAAAAATTGGGTCCTGAATGTATTGGGCCAAATGTTACGTTTCCGTACATGGTCCCAATATACTGGGCCAAAGCCCATAGTCCATCGTATAAATAAATACTCCCTCCGTCCCACTTTAGTTGTCCTGTTTGACTTTTTGACAATGTTCATTGTTTAACTTTGACTCAACATTATTGCAAGTATATATTTGAAGAAAAATAGTCGAGTTGGGTCTTGTTAGAATCGTAATATCATGTAGTTTAAGATATATATTTTACATAATTTTTTGTTATACATATTTTGAGATATTAACGATTGAAAATGTGCATTGGATTGTGTGCAAAAATGAAACAAGACAGATTAAATGGAACGGATGGAGTAATTAAATAACGTATGTATTTTTATGTTTATTTTTTAAAAATTATTGTGCAAAATATCAATTGGTGAATCGGATAGTCAGTGAACTTGACCAAGTTTTATACCCAAACGCCGAACGTATATATGTTTTGGCCGGGTATCCCCAGCCACATTTGGTCAAGTCTAATTCCTCAATGATTTAGTGGGCATTGAAAAATTGCATTTATCATAATAGAATTCTACATACACAGAGGCTCGAATCCAAAATTCTTACCAAACGTATATATTTGACCCAAATAATATATTTAAATTATCAACAATTACAATATTTTATAAATTAATTATCGCATACTATCATAGATAATTATATTGTATTAGATGTAGATAATTAGATTAGATATAAAATCCATTTACGTCTATAAAATTATATACAGTAATTTTTTTTCAAGCATATGTAAGTTTTAGCAATACTAGTATTACTCCAGCCCATTAATATGCTAATGATGGATTAATATAATTTGAATAATTAAATATTGAAATTTAATACTTATTTGTTTGTTGACTCATGAGATCAATAGATTTAAATTCTTCCCAAAAAAATAGATTTAAATTATTTATTTGTTGATTCAGCCATAATTATTTCACCAATAATTAAACATGAGATATTAATTGTTCAATTTTTTGGTAAACAGTGACACTCATGTGAATTATTCAAATTTAAACTATTAATTATAATATTTTATATATAAGCACTATTTTATTAATTTCTTTTGGATGAAATATAAACACTATTTTAAAAAATATTGTAAGTAAACAAATTAATACTTTATCCGTTCCTAAATAAATGCTACGGACTCAAATTTCACGTAATTCAATACACGTTTTTAATCCGTAATAACTCAAATTAAATACAAGTAAAAGTTATAAAAATTTGAATCTATGGATTAGACGAATCCAACAAGATCACACTTGACTATATTTTATCTTATATAATTATATTAAAAAGTTCAGTCAAAGTTACTCAGTGAACAATAACAAAAATCAAAACGTGCAAATAAAAAAGAACGGAGAAAGTATTACATAATATCATGGATAATGTTATAGGTACATGCACCAACTTGTGCATTACGGTACATGCACCATATCTGTTTATGGATGTAGCCGACACGTGTCATTAGTTATCAATAGTCATCAGATTGAGCAATTGTATTAGTCGGTTTGTGATCTATAAATATGAGCTCATGTACAGATTAATGTATGTAATAAAAACTCATTCCCTCTCTCTTTATTTTGATTCCACTACAGTAATATATCCTCTCTTCCACTCGGTTGTTATTATTTCTTTTGTATTAATTACCCCCACTACTACACTCATATATACACGTCCATATATACTTATATATTTATACTTTTAGGCTTCTAGTTATATATTATCACAACACGTTATCAGCACGACCGCTTGGAGTTTGCCATCCCTACCGAAGTTCTGCCCGAGTGCTGTTGGAATTTTACCAATCCTACCGAAGTTCTGTTCGAGGCTTTCCGAAAATCCTGTCATGTATACTGCTACTATTTTCAATACAAATATGACTAATCTGACAAAACAGGAATTCATGCCACTGGAGAGATCCGGGAATAATTATTTATCCTGGAGAATGGATGTCGAAATCCATCTGGAGTCTATGGGTCTTGAAAACACCATAAAGAAAGAAAATACGGCCACAAGCCAAGACCGTGCCAAAGCTATGATTTTTCTCCGACATCATCTTGATGAAGGATTGAAATTAGAGTATTTGACGGTAAAAGATCCACAGGATCTATGGGAGAATTTAAAGAAAAGATATGATCATTTAATATTGATCAATCTCCCGAGTGCCCGACATGAATGGCACCAGTTAAGGCTGCAGGACTATAAGTCCATAAATGATTTTAATTCAGCCATGTTCAGAATTACAGCACAGCTGAAATTATGTGGCGAAAAAATAACAGAAAATGATATGTTAGAGAAGACATTCTCTACTTTCCATGCCACAAATTTACTGTTACAGCAGCAGTACAGAGAAAAGGGATTCACAGAATACTCTGAACTGATTACTTGTTTACTGCTGGCTGAGAAAAATAATGACTTATTGATGAAAAATCATGAGTCCAGACCGACAGGAAGTGCTGCATATCCTGAGATGAATTTCACAGAATCATCGCATCGTGGTCGTGGACGTGGCCGTGTGGGGCCTCGTGGGCGTGGCCGACGACAGAGTCGTGGTCGTGGTCGTGGAAACGGGCGTGAAAGAAATAATGTCTATATAAGACCAGAACCATATCCACGTAACCAAAATTCTGAAAGAAAGCCATACAATAGCAATCAAAGCAGTGCCTCAAAAGATTATAATGATAAAGGCAAAGCAAAAGTTGAAGAAAAATGCCACCGTTGTGGTATGGAAGGTCACTGGTCCCAAATATGCCGCACAGCGGGCCATTGGGTAAAGTTGTACCAGGACTCGTTGAAAGGAAAGAACAAACATGTTGAAACAAACTTTGCTGAACAAAATCCTGAGGATATTGCCACTACAAGTGATGCTATTGTGAATGCAACTGAGGCCACTAACGATGATCTGCTCATAGAGCCAGAGTTTGATGTTGCAGACTTCTTCAATGACACTGCATAGCAGTTTTAGTTTTATTGTACCTTTTAAATTTTGTTATACCGCTGTATTGTATATTACTGTACCTTTTGAATTTTGCTAAGTATTGTATAAACTATCGTTTTGTTACTGATATATATTATTTTCTTTTTCAAAATGCCAGAATGGGATTACAAATTGGTGATAATGAAATATGTCTGATAGATAGTGCTTCTACGCACACGATATTGAATGATAAGCAATATTTTTCATACTTGAAAATGGGAGATAGAAATATCAACACTATAAGTGGAAGTGCAAATATAATAGAGGGCTCTGGCATAGCCAACCTTCAGCTCCCCAAGGGGACAAAATTGATTGTGAAAGATGCACTCTTATCTCCTAAGTCTCGAAGAAATTTGTTGAGTTTTAAAGATATTCGAGAAAATGGATATCATATCGAGACTTTGACAGCAAAAGGTAATGAATACCTGCTGATTATAAATACCGTTCCTGGTATAAAACAAGTATTGGAAAAATTGCCATGTTTATCCTCTGGAATATATTATACAAGGATAAACAATGTTGAAAATTATCACCTGGCAGGCCATAGGTCTATTATTCCCAATGAATATATGATTTGGCATGATCGCCTAGGTCATCCTGGATGTACAATGATGAGGCGGATCCTTACAAATTCCCATGGCCATTCATTAAAGGGACAAAAAATGCAGCATCACAATGATTATATATGTGTTGCTTGCTCCCAAGGGAAACTGATTGTAAAACATTCACCAGAAAAAGTGGGAACAGAATCCCCTAGTTTTCTTGAAAGAATTCAGGGTGATATATGTGGACCTATAGATCCACCTTGTGGGCCATTCAGATACTTTATGGTGTTGCTTGATGCTTCAACCAGATGGTCTTACGTGACATTATTGTCCTCACGCAACCATGTGTTTGCGAAATTACTAGCTCAAATCATACGATTAAGAGCACAGTTCCCTGATTATACAATTAAAAGTATCCGTTTGGATAACGCTGGTGAATATTCATCCCGGACATTTGATGAATATTGTATATCGATAGGCATAGCCATCGAACATCCTGTAGCCCATGTGCATACACAAAATGGACTAGCTGAATCATTTATTAAACGATTGCAGTTGATCGCTAGACCATTATTAATGAAATCCGGGTTGCCAGTTTCAGCTTGGGGACATGCTATAATGCATGCAGCAATGTTGGTGCGATTAAGACCGACAAGTTATCATAGATACTCCCCATTACAATTAACATTTGGGCATGAACCCAATGTATCCCATTTGAGAATATTTGGATGCGCAGTATATGTCCCAATAGCACCACCCCAGCGCACAAAAATGGGACCCCAACGAAGATTGGGAATATATGTCGGATATGAATCACCCTCGATAATACGTTATCTTGAACCATTAACAGGGGATTCATTTACAGCAAGATATGCTGATTGTCATTTTGATGAATCACATTTCCCAACATTAGGGGGAGAAAAGGATCAACCGAAAAAGAATATAAATTGGAAAATCCCGTTGGATTTCCTTGATCCTCGTTCAAAAGACTGTGAAATCGAAGTACAAAGAATTGTACAGTTGCAACAAATTGCAAACGAACTGCCCGATGCATTATGTGACTCTAAAAGGGTTACCAAATCTCATATACCGGCAGCAAATGTTCCAGTCAAAATTGATGTTCCAAAGGAACACATTATCAGTGCTAAAGATGAGTCTGATGCACGCTTAAAGCGTGGTAGACCTCTAGGTTCCAAAGATAAAAATCCTCGAAAGAAAAGAGGATTGAATAATGATATTGATAAGATACATAGTATCAAAAGTGACAAAACTGAGCCTTGCGGGGACTTGACTCTTGAAGAGCAAAATCATCAAAATGATGAAATATCTATAAATTTTGTCACAAATAGAAATGTTTGGAATCGAGAAGAAACATCTATTGATGTTGCATTTTCATATAATGTAGCACTTGAAATTATGAATGATGATGAGGATTTTGAACCAAATTCGGTTGACGAATGTCGGAAAAGACATGATTGGCTCAAATGGAAAGATGCAATCCAATCAGAATTGGATTCCCTGGCTAAAAGAAATGTGTTTGGACCGATTGTCAAAACACCTGAAAATATAAAGCCAGTTGGATACAGATGGGTTTTTCTACGAAAAAGAAACAATGAAAATGAAGTTGTGAGATACAAAGCAAGATTAGTCGCCCAAGGGTTCTCACAGAGACCGGGTTTTGACTATGATGAAACTTATTCCCCAGTAATGGATGGAATTACATTCAGATACCTTATCTGTTTAGCAGTACATGAAAAACTTGAAATACGACTCACAGACGTCGTTACTGTTTATTTATATGGAACATTAGATACTGATATCTATATGAAAGTTCCAGAAGGGTTCAAAATGCCACAGGCATATGAAGCAAACCCAAAACAGATGTATTCCATCAAATTACAAAGATCCCTATATGGGCTTAAACAATCTGGGAGAATGTGGTATAACCGCTTAAGCGAATGCTTACTTCAAAAGGGTTACATAAACGATCCAATATGCCCATGCATTTTTATAAAGAAAAATGGGTCAAGATTCGTTATCATTGCAGTATATGTTGATGATATCAATCTAGTTGGATCCCCTGAAGAGATTCAAATTGCTGTTGAATATCTCAAAAGAGAATTCGAAATCAAAGATTTCGGGAAAACAAGAAAGTGTCTTGGTTTACAAATTGAATATTTGGAGAATGGAATTCTTGTCCATCAAAAGGCCTATACCCAAAAGGTCTTAAAACGATTTTATATGGACAAAGCACATCCATTAAATAATCCAATGGTCGTAAGGTCACTTGATCCTAAAAGAGATCCATTTAGACCAAAAGAGGATGATGAAGAAATACTTGGGCCACAGGTTCCATACTTAAGTGCCATTGGAGCACTAATGTATCTCGCAAACTGCACTAGACCAGATATATCATTTGTAGTAAATTTATTAGCGAGATTTAGTTCATCTCCTACTGAACGACATTGGAAAGGAATAAAACATTTATTCCGCTATCTCCAGGGGACGATTGACATGGGTTTATTTTATTCATACAATTCTCGACATGAATTAATCGGCTATGCCGATGCTGGGTACTTATCAGACCCACACAAAGCTAAGTCACAGACTGGCTATTTAATTACATGTGGTGGTACTGCAATATCGTGGAGATCCACGAAACAAACATTGACAGCCACCTCATCAAATCATGCTGAAATCATAGCAATGCATGAAGCTAGTCGAGAGTGTGTTTGGATTAGATCCATGACTAACTATATAAAAACGAATTGTGGTTTATCGTCCGAAAATAAAAACCCTCCAATTATCTTATATGAAGATAATGCGGCTTGTATAGCGCAATTGAAAGGAGGTTATATAAAAGGAGATAGAACAAAACATATTTCACCAAAATTATTTTTTACTCATGATTTGCAGAAAAATGGTGAAATAGATGTGCAACAAATCCGATCAGCTGATAATCTTGCAGATTTGTTTACCAAAGCACTACCAACAGCAACATTCGAGAAGTTGGTGAAAAGTATCGGGATGCGCCAACTAAAGAATCTCAACTGATGTTTCGATCAGAGGGAGAAGTAAACATACAAGAATCATGTACTCTTTTTCCTAACTTGGATTTTTTTCCATAAGGTTTTTTCCAAGTAAGGTTTTAACGAGGCATATTCTTTGTATCGAAAACATCCAAGAGGGAGTGTTATAGGTACATGCACCAACTTGTGCATTACGGTACATGCACCATATCTGTTTATGGATGTAGCCGACACGTGTCATTAGTTATCAATAGTCATCAGATTGAGCAATTGTATTAGTCGGTTTGTGATCTATAAATATGAGCTCATGTACAGATTAATGTATGTAATAAAAACTCATTCCCTCTCTCTTTATTTTGATTCCACTACAGTAATATATCCTCTCTTCCACTCGGTTGTTATTATTTCTTTTGTATTAATTACCCCCACTACTACACTCATATATACACGTCCATATATACTTATATATTTATACTTTTAGGCTTCTAGTTATATATTATCACAACAGATAATATTTACTATTAAATAAAAATTAATTTTTATTGTTGGAAGAGCCTAAGCTAGGTAATAAATCTAATTCCTAAAATATTTAAATTTATTAACTAATGAAAATAATTTTTCACTTTCGCATTATTTTTAGTTAAATTTTAATTTAAAAAATATAATATATATTTTTAATTACTTTAAACTATCAATTCGCATTATTTTTTCAACAATAAGTATGTATCATTTTCTATAATATTGTTTTCCGAGGTGCCCTTTTTATATAATATTTTATTAAAATATATTCTTATGTACTAAATTATAAATTAGAAAATATTAATAATATATAATTTATAATTTCTTTAAAGCTCAATTTTCAAAACTAACAATTAAACTTAATTATTTTTTAAGTCATTAATAGCCCATCACTATTCATAAAATCAAGAGTTTTTATATAGTATAGATATTAATCCCACAAATTGAAATTATAGTGAATTGTTTAGATATGTATAATTTCATCCAAATTTTCAAGAAACTTAAATCGACTTATAGTAAGTTAAGACAAATGATGCAATTTATTGAATGCTGATTCTCCAAGCAAACTCAGTCACTGAAAAATAATTTCTTTAACTATAATAACAACAAAATATTGCCGTGGACTCCGGACTTCCACAATTCAATTTCATTTTTTAAGAAGCAGCAGCAGCAGCATCCATGGTAATCCAACTTTCATGGGCTATGAATGGCAAATCATGTTCTAGGCTTATAGCATTGGAGTGTCTATCACAGCATAAATTTTAATGCAGGCAATGGATTGTGGGCTCACTTTTGATGGAGTTTTTTTTAATTAAGTTCAGAATGTTTTATTAAAAAAATTTATGTAGTTGTTTAACCCAAATAATAATAATAATAATAATAATAATAATAATAATAATAATAATAATAATAATAATAATAATGCAATTGTTTAAATTGAACTACAAAATTTACCTTCAAATTCATATTCATATATTTTAAATTTTAGTTAATACTATATTTTTGACAAATAACTTGCACGCTTTAGATCTCAAGATCCAAACACGCCCACCTTAGTTTCCTCACATCTCTAAAAAACAATCATAAAATTTATGGAACAAAATTATTAAACTGCAGATCAGCACATGCACGAGTTGTCTGATTAATTAGGATGAGTATGAATTGAGTCTTGACATCACGTTAATAGAAAAACAGCTGTGGTAAGAAAAATAGAAATCTTGGTTAATGTACAAAAGTTAGAAGGGCCACAAGAACCGTTGTACCCCACCAATCACGATCCCCACAGACAAACTTGAGTAGGAAATGGATATGGACAGGTCGGTAAAACGTACACTGTAATTATCAAACTGGTATTGAACCCTTCACCAGAAAGTGATATGAAAGAAAATGAAAAGCTACCCGTCTAATGTGTAATGAGTTTCCCTTCATTCCTCAACCACATATGAAGAAGCAACAGCACATTTCTTTGTAATAACAAACAACCTTTCCTAATACTATTATTATATTAATTATTATTATTAATAATACTCTTTGGAAGTAATGTAGTGACAAGGAAACCAAAATCCAAACCATGGCACATACAGGTTCGATCAACACACTTGGCTATATACAAAACTGACATTTGAAAATAACTAGAACATGCGAAGACTAGTACAGAATGACAATGAATATTCTACGTGGGAAATAGATTGAAGTAAAGGAGTTCCAGTGGTAGAGAAAGCCCGGAGACATATATGGATTACCACATCCAAAAAAGGTGTAAAGTCGATGGGCGTGGCTTTCATCAGTGTGGATGGAATAGAGATTTCATGTGATAATCTCCCTCACTAACCAATCCAGGCTCGGATATGCAAAATACAGAATGAGGAAGGATGGGAGAGCAAAGAGTACCGTAATGAGTATGTACAGGGCCAAGATGGCTGCACTCGCGGGGATTGCATACAGAATGATGAGAAGAAAGATGATCACAAGTGGGAACTTGGCTGTCAGGTGAACGAAGAAGATTAAGGATTTCTTCAGGGAGAACTGCAGTCTCTCAATTGTTGCGTGATAACTGATGAACTGATTGCCATTGCGAGCAGATTCTGATGGTTCACGATGATGAATATTATGCCCCCTCCTTAGGTCATTCCTTGTATGGCTTCCAGATGCTTTCGAGTTTGATGGCCAAGACGGTTGATGGTCCCCACAGCTGGTGGAATGAGATTTCAGCCTATCACCATTCATGCTCTCAAGCATCCAGAGAAGGAAAAAGTTTTTACAAGGGAATTTCAGGTTACCCCTATAGACCAACCGTAATGACAAGAGATTGCACCAGGGGCAGGATATAAAGAGAGGGAGCTGAAGAGGTAGAGTAGGGAATTTCACAACAGCCCATTGTAGTCCGAGGATGCAGTTTTTACATAATGTATGTCCGCACCACAGCACGTACGGTATGTTTTCAACAAGGTTGAACGATTCCCAGCATATTGGACATTCCAGGCCCTCCTCTCTGCTGGTAACAGAAGAAACTTCATCATCTGAGCAATCCAGTGGATCCCGTGATCGTTTCATTAAAACATCATTCTTCGATCCTAGACTTCCAGAAATGCATTTAGAGGCAAAGTTCCACATATTGCAACTATAAGCTGGACATTTCACCTCCACCCGCAAAGACTTCAGTTCCTAGGAGGCCTAGAGAAACAGACAGAATTCAGTTAAATAAGCTAAGTCATCGGCTTGCTAAAGGGTTGCACAGATTACTTCCACAATTAAGGAAAATAAAGGTAATTAAATTAAAAGGCAATCTGTGGTAAGAAGAATCGTGGAGGCATTTTCTTGAATCAAGATGTGCAACATAACCTGATTCGAAAATTTAGATAGTCGCCCATACATTATTCAAAACCAAATCCAAAAGGAAAATAAAGGTAATTAAATTAAAAGGCAATCTGTTATTTCCAATTCACTTGTGGTAAGAAGAATCGTGGAGGCATTTTCTTGAATCAAGATGTGCAACATAACCTGATTCGAAAATTTAGATAGTCGCCCATACATTATTCAAAACCAAATCCAAAATGAATCGAAGCTACAACTCAAGATAAAATGCTGTTTTTTCCACACACCTATTTATTATAAACGGAAAAACAAAATATAAGCAGCCAGAAAAGCACTAGTCCCCAAGATACATGTTTCCTACTCTCCACCTAGAATGTTTTATCTTTCTCCACAAGAATGTTGTCAACTTTGCTAATGGCAGGATATTCTCTTAATATTCTCCCTTTTCGCTTTTATCCTTCATTTCTCTCCTAATTCCTTTAATTTTGTCTTCCCTGACCTCTTTCCACATTTCCATTGTTCCTCACTGCATAGGAAAACTTCTCAATCTTAAATCATTTTGCATAGGTAACTAGTTTTTGTTTATCTGGTATACAATTCTAAAATCAAGTTTAGCAAATTCATATGTAACACTAAAACATGAAATTAACTTGAAACCGACAAATAATTTGGGCTAGAATGCCTCTAATTTTATTTGTTGTTGTTGTTGTTGTTTTTTTTTTTTCCCACTTTTTTTTAATTAAAAAAAAAATAAAAAATCAGCTCCATGGATTATCTTCTTTCGTCTCTTTCAAACTCAACTCTAGCCCACAAGAAAGGTGAAAGGCCATCGACTTACAATGGTGTCCAAGATGGCAGAAACCCCAATCTTTCTAATTGCCAACAGCCACAAGCCATAATCCCTCATCTATCTACACTTCAAAGCAGGTATACAACGTAGACATTCTCCACAGCTACTTTATAATCATTAAAGATAGTTACGGCCAGACTAAATCATTCGACATCTACGACTCATCTCAAAAACAGTAAAACACAAATTCACAGAGACACAAAAATGATGATGACGACGACAGCAAAAACAACGCGCTAAACCGTTATTCTTTTCCTGAATATGAACAGGCAACAAGCAAACCCCAAGAGCAAACCAAAAAAAAACACACACACACACACACACACACACACAAAAAAAAAACAAAAAAGGAAAACCAAATATAGTCAACATCGGTTACGGGAACAATTGAATTCGAATGCGAAAAACAACCGCATAAACTCTAGGGAGCTAAGATTACCTACTGATCTGAGCGATCAACCGCATAAGAAGTCTAGATCACCGAAAAACGATCCAACGATTGTATCTTTCCACTCAGAGTCACTGTGTCTCGGGGACGAGCTCGAGCTTCGATCAAAATAAAACCTCTTCCACATTCCACTAATAATAATATCCAGTTTTGTTTAAATGAAAATGAAAATTTATCAAGGGATCTATTGAGCCAAGCCCACATATTTTAGCCCACTAACTTAATGGGCCGAGATATGTGGAACATCAAAACACGTCATGCACATTACATGTATTACATGTGATCAGCGGCGGAGGGTTTAAGCTACAATATAAGGGCGTTTGTGTTGCCGGCAATCTCCCGGAAACGCATTTTGCGTCTTTGTTTCTGTTTCCTTGCATCTCGGTTAGTATAACGCCGTTTGTGTTGCCGGGTCTTTGTTTCTGTTTGCTTGCATCTCGACTAACGCCGTTTGTGTTGCCGGCAATCTCCTCGAAAACGATTTTGCGTCTCTGTTTCTCGGTTGGAGTTGGTCTCAGTTATGTCGACGGCGAAACCCTCTAGAACGCCGGACGAACTCGAGGATATCATTCTCCGGAAGATATTCCTGGTATCGCTCGTTGATTCCATGGAGAACGACTCCCGTAGTGTTTTTCTCGAGATGACAGCCGTCGAGATTCTTAGCGAGGGAAAGGACCTGAAGGTATCTAGGGATAATTTGGAGAGAATCATTATTGATCGTCTGTCCGGTGACTTCCCTGCCGCAGAGCCTCCATTTCACTATTTAATCGATTGCTATCGCCGTGCCTATGATGAAGGGAGGAAAATCGCTTCGATAAAGGATAAGAACGTGAGATCGGAGTTGGAAAGTGCGGTGAGACAATCCGAGAAATTGGCGGTTTCGTACTGCAGGATTCACCTGGGGAATCCTTATATGTTTCCTAACCCTGACGCGAACAAATCAAATGCTTCGCCATTGCTTCCGCTAATCTTTTCCGAGGTTGGGGGTAGTCTTGACGGGTTTGGAGCGAGTAATAGTCGGGTTTCTTCGTGTCCTCCAGGTTTTCTCGATGAGTTCTTTAGGGACGCTGATTACGACACTATGGAACCGATTTTGATGCAGTTGTATGCGGACTTAAGAGGGAGTGTCTTGAAGGTTTCAGCTCTGGGAAATTTTCAGCAACCATTAAGGGCTTTGCTGTTGTTGGTGAATTATCCCGTGGGTGCTGAGGGACTGGTAAAGCATCCATGGTGGATTCCAAAAAGTGTATATTTGAGTGGTAGAAAGATTGAGATGACCAGTATATTGGGGCCTTTTTTTCACGTTAGTGCATTGCCTGATCATGTTATATTTAAGAGTGAGCCTGAGATTGGGTGAGTGCATTCATTTCTTTATTCTTTTTTCACGTCCTTAATATCTCTGGCTAAATTTTTGCAAAGCCTGATGTACAATCATATGTGGTAATCTTTTACCTTTGTTTTGTGCTTAATCAGTGTAGTTTATTGCAAATGGTAATAAGATACATGCTATGAATGGCAGTTCAAAATCCAGTTTGCCATGTGGGAATTGTGGATATACTGATTATATGTGATTATTTGGCAATGCAATTGAAGTTTCTATTGACATTGGGGATATTTAACCGTGCAATTTATTTCTCTGGAAATAGCTGTGCGCTGATGCACTATTTTCCTTTTCTTAATTCCAGCCTACAATGCTTCTCAGATGCATCTAGTCGTCTGCCAGCTGATCTTCTATCATCCTTCACAACTATTAAAAGTGTTCTGAACAATTTGTATGATGGATTGTCTGAAACTCTTACATGTCTCCTAAAAAACACCAGTACTCGGGAAAATGTTATAGAATACCTTGCACAAGTCATCAACAGAAATTCTTCAAGGGCACAATTGCAGGTATATAGCTATAAAAGAGACTAGTTTTGCTTCAATTTACCCTAACCATCTCTGCGTGCTCTAGAGTCTCTGATTCACCTTGTATCTTACTTTAAATGGAATTTGGTTACAGGCTGATTCTTTGTCTTCTGCTAGTTCTGGCATGTTTGTAAATCTCAGTGCAGTAATGCTTTGCCTCTGGGAGCCATTCTTAGATGCAAATTTGACGATAAGGGACAAACTTGATCCTAAATATGTGTTTTATTGCAATCGCCTGGAACTGAGGTAGACGATTGGAATCCATCTTGTATTTTCTCAAACCTTTTCCAGCTCAATTCTAAATATTTTCCTCTCCGTGTGATACATTTTATACCAGAGGATTGACTGCTCTACATGCGACATCTGAAGAAGTGTCTGAATGGTTTAACATCAATACTACAAATGTTGATGACTTGCCAAGTAATATTGATGGACAAAACCGGTTGCTACAATCACAGAATGCTACAAGTTCCAGCAAAAATTCCAGTGAACCTTCAGCCCTTCAAAATAGTAATCCCACATCCAAAAGTAATGAAAAGGCCAAATATTCATTCATATGTGAATGCTTCTTCATGACTGCCAGGGTGCTTAACTTGGGCTTGATAAAGGCATTTTCGGACTTCAAACTTCTTGTTCAGGTGTTGCCAGATTGTTTTACAGAAAATGGCACTTATATTTCTGTAACTTCTATCTTTTCATTTTTCCTAACTCTTTACTCTATGCAAACTACAGATGTACTACCTCCGTCTCAATATATTTGTTACGGATGGTTTTCTGGCACTATTCACTGTTTAACTTTGATTCGAATTTTTATCATAGCTATGTAAGAAAAAACATAGGCAAGTGAGATCTTGTTAGATTCGTCTAATCTTGTAGTTTTAGACAATTAACTTTTTATAACTTTTCGTTGTACACAATTTAAGTTATTAACCGTTAAAAATGTGTATCGGCATACGTGCTGGGTGGGTCCGTAACAAAAATAGTGAGACGGAGGAAGTAATATTCTTCTGTAGGTACTAGGTAGATGGTAAGAATTATAATTTTTGCCTCATGCTTTATTTCCAGGATATTTCTAGATGTGAAGATGCTTTAACCTCTTTCAAAGCCATGCAAGATCAAGCTCCTTCTCCACAATTGCATCAAGATATATCCCGCCTTGAAAGAGAAATTGATCTGTACACACAAAAGAAGTTATGTTATGAAGCACAAATACTAAGGGTATGAAGGTTGCCTCCTATTTGTCTCTCTTTGGGTTTGGTTCCTGTAATCTGAAGTTTATTCTTCATCTATATCCCCAAATGGTAGGGAATTGGCAAATTTCTAATTGTGATATTTCAAGATGCCATGCAAATCATTCCAGACACCAGAGAGGCAACTATCTGCCTGTTCATTCCTTCATTTATTAGTTTAATGGTTCGGGCATGCTTAGTTTAATGGATGTGATGTTTAGTATGCAAGAGAGAATTTACATTTAGCACCTCATTAAATTTTGGACAAAAAAAATCGTTAAGGGATATATTTATCCTATGATATCCCACAGTCACATACTAAATGTGCCCTAAGAGTTACTTTGCTGCCTAATGGTCTTGTTGTGAATTCGGTATTCGCTGCAGATGTTTTTGTTCAGTTAATTATACCTTGTAATTTATTCTTTACTCTGTAGGATGAGGGGATTTTTCAGCGTGCACTGTCTTACTACCGCTTAATGGTAGTTTGGTTGGTTGACCTTGTTGGGGGGTTTAAAATGCCTTTACCAGCATCATGCCCAAAGGAATTTGCTTCCATGCCAGAGCATTTTGTGGAAGATGCTATGGAGTTGCTAATTTTTGCTTCACGAATTAGAGAATTAGATGGGGTTATGCTGGTATGATAATTTTTTATTTTTTATTTTTATTTTTTCGTGAGAGCTTCATTGTTATCTTTTGTGCTTGATGAACCATAGGCTTTCTGTATATAATGACAGGAGGACTTTATGAATTTCATAATTATGTTTATGGCAAGTCCTGAATATATCAGAAACCCATATCTAAGAGCCAAAATGGTTGAAGTCCTTAATTGTTGGATGCCACAAAAGAGGTATATTTTGATAAAACTCATTGCACATTGTATTGGAAGTATTCTTTCTTCGTTCTATATCTTTCCAACATACTTATTGTTTGTCCGTACAGTGGCTCAAAAACTTTGTTTGAAGGGCATCAGCTGTCCCTTGTGTCCCTTGAATATCTAGTGAGGAATCTTCGGAAGCTATATATGGATATTGAATTTACTGGTTCGCACACACAGGTGATTTTTGCTTAGGGGTTTGAAAAGTTTCTGACAGTTTGGCTGTTGGTTTCTTTATTGACTTTGTGTATCTATTAGCATAACATAAAAATACAACAGGAAATGTCAATTACTGAAGAAGTATTTATTTGTTAATATTATCTCAAGTGACATACGAACATTTTTAGACTTTTTGGTTTAGTTTTTACCAGGATTTAAAAGTTCTAAGGGATATTAGCATTTTATAGGAATGATAAAAAAGAAAAAAGAAAATTGGAAATAGCTCCATAAGCTGCTGTTGTGATCTTTCCCCTTCTGATTTGAACTCTATTGCATCTTTTCCAGTTTTATGACAAGTTTAACATCCGTCACAACATTGCCGAACTCATTGAGTACTTATGGCAGGTTCCGGGTCACCTTTATGTATGGAGAAAGGTAAATTCTCCTTAGTTTCTGTTTAACTTTGCCACGTGCTTGCTTGTCTCAGAGATATCTTTAACAGTTGTTGTAATCACAGATGGCTAAGGAGGGGGAAATGGGCGTTTATGTGAACTTTCGGAAATTTTTATTAAATGATAGCATTTTCCTATTGGATGAAACTCTTAAAAATCTAGAACTACTGCTAGCTGAAACCTCTAATACTGTGGAATGGGAGAGAAGACCTGCCCAAGAAAGGCAGGAAAGACGTCGATTATGGGAGAATGTTAGTGCTCACTTCATATCTTATGATTTGTCGTTATTTTTTACATTATTGAGATGCTAACCTATCTGTCTCTGTAGAATTTTAGGGTTTATGAGGAATTGATCATTGAAAATACACGTATGCTGGGATTTACTTGGGAGCAGATTATAGTCCTCCAACTACCGAAGATGGTATGTTTAATCTTAGTTGATGTTCATCCTGTCTTGGATTCGGTCTGGTTTAATGATATAGCTGTTCTATAGGTTGCTAGGGGTCTGAAAGCCGAACTGAAGGTTCTACTGAAGATGGTATGTTTAATCTTAGTTGATGTTCATCCTGTCTTGGATTCGGTCTGGTTTAATGATATAGCTGTTCTATAGGTTGCTAGGGGTCTGAAAGCCGAACTGAAGGTTGTACTGAAGAAGGTATGTTTAATCTTAGTTGATGTTCATCCTGTCTTGGATTCGGTCTGGTTTAATGATATAGCTGTTCTATAGGTTGCTAGGGGTCTGAAAGCCGAACTGAAGGTTGTACCGAAGATGGTATCTTTAATCTTAGTTGATGTTCATCCTGTCTTGGATTCGGTCTGGTTTAATGATATAGCTGTTCTATAGGTTGCTAGGGGTCTGAAAGCCCAACGGAAGGTTAGGAAGGTTATGGAGGCCGAATGGAATGTTCTGAAGGCCGAAGTTGAGAAATTCAGCAGAAGGAGGGCCGAACTTGTGAAATTCAGCAAGTCCCAACAATCGACTAAGGGTGGAGAAGGCTTGAATGTGCAAAGCACCATGGACACAATACAGGCCACAGACCACAGCGAGTCTACCACCGCCGGTACTTGTAATTTAATTTTAATTTTTTTTCCCCTTCAGAATTACAAGAAGTTAAATTTATAATTATTGTTCTGCCTATTGTCTATTACTTCATATCTTACAGCTGCGGAGCATCGCCCCGGTCAGGATCAGGATCCAGAATTGGGAAAAAGTTATAATAATATGGCTTATTTGCTTTTCAAACATTAAATACTTCTGTTTAATTTTGTCAACCCCGACGATGATTAATCTCCATTAACAAAACCTTGACAGAGAAATTGGATCGAGTCAATCAACTAAGTACACCTGTGCAGAGAGTGAGTGTGTCACAGTTTGTGGAATGTATAGAAATTAAGCAAATCATGAAAAAACTTGACGCTATTTGTTTCATGATGAATGCATATATGCAAGGTATTAAATTTTGGTTTCGGTGTCGATATCGGATACGTAAATTTAAGAAAATTTCGAAGATATTTTAAATTTCGGTGGAAATTTCGAAGATATTTGATAAAATTGGTTTTGAATTTGAAGAAATCATAAAAATTAATACAAGGAGTTGGAAATTTTAATTGAAATTTTGATATTTTTTTCAAACAATATTTTAGATATTTATAAAAATATCAAAATTTCAGTTTATAAAGAAAATGATATGTAATTAATATACGAAAAGAAACAAATTAGATGTAATTGAAGAATATGTTGATTGACAAATATAATTAATAGAAAGTCCTATCGGGTGTAATTTTTCTACTTTCCTCTCCTCTTCCTCCCTTTTTTAGAGTTTTATGTTAGTTTTCTCTCTTTGCCGACGTTTTGTTACGTCACTTGTCATCAAAAAATAATAATAATAATAATAATAGAAAGTCAAATAAACAATGAAGTTAAAAAATAACAATACTAATAATATTATACTAAAAATAATACTCCATCCGTCCCACCTTACTTGTCTGGTTTGACTTTTTGACACTGTTCATTGTTTAACTTTGACTCGATGTTATAGAAAGTATATATTTGAAAAAAATAGTGGAGTTGGGTCTTGTTAGAATCGTAAAATCATGTAATTTTAAAATATGTATGTTTCATAATTTTTTGTTGTACATATTTTGAGATATTAACGATTGAAAATGTGCATTGGATTGTGTGTGCAGAAGTCAAACAAGACAGGTTTAATGGGACAGAGGGAGTACATTATTTATTAAATAGTACCATATTTAATAGAATTATGCTTTGTGAGATACAACATTTGAATGTCCACCAGATCCTTGAGGGACTACTCTTAGATCCAATATGATCTGCGAATACCCGGCATACACGAAAATACTAGTACCTTATTTAAAATCATGATTATTACATATGGATTGAATAATTTCATCTTTAAATTTAAGTCAATTTCCATTCGTATCATGAGTTTCAATCCCTCATTATTTCAATTTTTTTAATTTTTTTTTTAAATAGAATTTTGGAAATTTCGGTCAAATTTCGAGAAATTTTAGTTAAATTTCAAGAAATGTCGAGTTTCGACCGAAATTCGATGAAAATTTTGCAAAAAATATTGCATGTGAAATTTCATTTTGAGGTGCCTGAAATTTTCGACCGAAATTTAAAACAATGCATGTATGCAAGTCAATTTTGATAGTGTGAGAAGTTATTTTTCATATACTACTTCTTCCGTCCCACTAATAGTGTCTCATTTCTTTTGGACACTTTTTTTATATGGGATAGTCAATATTTAATGTAGGGGTAGATTGGTGTTTAAATTGAGGTAAATTAGGAATTTATGTGTGTGATTGGAATTTATTTGAATTTTTAATTAATTTATTTATGTGTGATGTGATAGTTGTGTGTATGATATTTTAATATATTTATTTATTAATGTGATGTGATGGGAATGAATTTGTATTTAATTATTTTTTAAAAAAGAATGAGACAATTGAAGTGAGACGGACAAAAAGAAAAATGGGAGTGGGAGTATTATTTATTTTTAGAAAGAGGTGATATACCTAGTTATCTTCTTGGAACCATCATTAGTTCCTATTCAACAGAGTGGGCCATGCCACCAATAATCATCAAGCATGCTCACACCAGACGGCGTACTGAAAATCATTTGTTTTCCTTTGTTTTTGTGAGGATGTGAGCTAGGGAACAACCTTCATCATTAATTCTAGGCTCTAGCTCTGCTAGTCGAGCTTGAGCTGTGGAGAGATTGACTCGAGAATACTGATCTTCCACTCCACTGCCATTAGGCATCTCCATCGGGTTGCCAAATTATTTCGGGGACGTTTTAATTATATTTTTTTTTGGATTTGTAATAAATAATATTAATGACATGGACTAGATTGAATTGCTTTATTGGAGATAAAAAAAAATATATGATGAAATTGTTTGATGATGTGGCGGATAGAGAAAGTCATGTAAAAGAAAAAAGTAGTATTGCTTGAGCTTTTATAGATTTTAATATATTCTCTTAAAAAATACTATCTCCGTTTCTTTTTAAGTGTTACGTTTCTCCTCTGCACGTTCGTCAATGCACATTTTAAAATATTAATAACTCAAATTCGGTATAAGTACAAATTCTAAAAATTTAGTATATAAAAAACTACAAGATGAAACGAATCCAACAAGATCTCACTTGACTATATTTTTTCTTATATAAATATAAGAAAAATAGAAGTCAAAGTGCTACAATAAACAATAAAAAAAGTCAAAACGTAACACTTATTTAGAAACGGAGGGAGTACTTCCTTCGTTTTTTAAAGATCGCTACGTACACACCCAGCACGCAGTCTCATGCATATTTTAAACCATTAATAATTCAACTCGGTACAAGTAACAATTCTAAAAGTTCGTTATTTAAAAACTACAAGACGGGACGAATATAACAAGACATCACTTTGACTATATTTTAACTTATATAATCATGATAAAACTTTAAGTGAAGTATATGAATGAACAATAGTCATTTGTCAAAAGCAGCTAACAAAAAAAACAGAGGAAGTATGATTAAACAAAATCTCTCTAAAATCAGTTGAACTCTTCATGTATTTATGTAAAATCAGTCAACTCTATATATAGTCTATGAACTTTTTAAATCCGCTCACTTTTTAAAAGTCCATAAAATCTAATAAACTCTCAATCTGACTTATCTCAAATTTTATAAGCATTTTCATTCAATTTTATAAAAAGAGTCACTCAAAATTTCAATATTACTTAATTTTTTTAAAAAATTTATTCTTTAAATTAAAAAATACTAATAACTTAGATAAATTGAATTAAAAATTATCCAGCTAAAAAATAACAATCGTCATATGGAGTGATAACTTATATATAAATATTTTACTTTTTTTAAACTAAAAAAAATATGTTTAAATATTCTTTATTGTTTAGTAAAACATAATATTTATAATATTTTTTAAATTTAAAAGTAAGGACATTGTTATAAATTACTTTGAATTGAAAATTTAAGATTCCCAACTCAACCAAACGCAAAAATGTTAAAATGACAAAAAGTAAGATTTTCGACATTCGCACTGGTAATGTAATCCAACAATACAACCCCATAATTATTCCATTGGATTATTATGAGCTTTGTACTTCTAGACTTTCTTTGTGTTTTCTTTTCCCTTTAATTTTTTTTTTTTGGTAAAAGGACGCAATGGGTCGGCTTTTTTCCCTTTAAATTAAATTCACATGACTAATTATTTGCAGTATTTTTAAGAAAAGAAATAAGAGAAAACAGAAAGGATTATCTTCAAGCAGTCTCTCAACTGCGTGATAATTGATGAACTGATTGCCATTGCAAGCAGATTCATATGGTTCACGATGATGGATATTGGGCATGTTTAGGAGTTTAGCAGATGACAAAAGTAGATTTGAGCAGCATATATGAATAGCAGATTTGACCAGCAGATTACATATTTAGCATGTGAAATGACATATAAGGACAAAACTTATTTTGATTAAATAATATTGAAGTTTTATAAATAATAAATAAAATTAAGGTTTTGCCCTTTAACTCTTCTATGCTTATTTTTGTACTTTATAATTGTAAGAAATCTAAGTATTCTCATTATCTATACTATAATAAATCCTGGAAGGAATTTTTGTTGGACTACCTATTATAGTAATAAGGGATTTGAAAATTTTGGACTGGAGCGGAGTATATCGCAAATTAGACAAGTGTGCGATATACTCCTTAATTTTTTTACTAACTACATTATCTAATTTGCTACTATTCACACACTTATTTTGACTTAAAGTTTAAACAATGATATACAAGTTAAAATGAGCCAAGTATGATTTTGTTAGATTCGTCTCGTCATATAGTTTATAAATATCGAAATTTTAGAATTTCTACTTATATCGAATTTGAGTTATTAGTGGTTTGAAATGTGCAATGGACTGCATGAAAGAAGGCAAAAATTAATAACGGACCAATTTAGATTTTTGAAAAAAAAATGACTGATTTGACCAAAAATATGTAATTAGGGCATAATTTGTGGATGGAGGACCGATTGAGACGTAATTAGTATATGTAGCAGACCAATTTGGCAAAAAAATAAAAAAGGACCGATTTGGCTTTTTTGTAAAAAAAAGGACTATATTGGCATTTTTTCCCTTGTTTTGGTGTAATTAGTTGAATAAAATGATTGGTGTACTAGTTTATGGATTTTTGGAATAAATGTTGAATAATGTTTGGTTATTTTTTATGATTTTTATGAGTTGAATAATGAAGTTGTTTGATTTGGCTACTAGTTGATTTTGGATGATGTAGGGTACTTGTTTAACTTTGAGGATTGTTGAGTGTTGGATTTTGAACAAATTGAGATGCCTCATTTTTGCTTAGTAAAATTATTTCTAATTTTTATTTCTTTTTTTTTTTTTTTTTTTCCTGCACTAGGTTGCTACAATTTGTTTTCCTTTATCTGTAATCCTGTCATCGAACCTCAGCGGAACACTTCATCATCCACTGGTGCTCTCAAAAAGGTTATTGTCTAGAATGCTATTCAATCCCTACATACATTTGACTTGCATCTTACATATTTCTATATTAATGTCAGGCCCCGGCTGAGCTATACGTAATTGATGGAGAAAAAGAGAAAGCATTCAGCCTGTATGCTGATGTAAGTGCTTGTCATATGTAGGGGTGTGCAAATTTCGATCAAAACCGAACAAACCGACCGAACCGAACCGAATTTTGCTATTTGGTTCGGCTTTTTGGATTTCGGTTCGGTGTTTGGTTTCAAACATTTAAATTTTCGGTTTTCGGTTTTCAAAATTTATAATTCGGTTAACCGAACCGACCGAAATTTAAATAATACTTCCTCCGTTCCCATATATTTTTGACATTTGAAAAACAGTTACTATTCACACACAGACTTTTACTTAAAGTTTTATCATAGTTATACAAGTTAAACTATAGTCAAGTGAGATCTTGTTAGATTTATCTCGTCGTGTACTTTTTAAATACCGAACTTCCAGAATTTTTACTTGTACCGAACTTGAGTTATTAATGGTTTAAAATGTGCATTGGATTGCGTGAAAAGTTGGTTTGTAATAAAGATTTGAGAACGGAGGAAGTATATTTTAAAAATATATAATACCCTAATGAATTTCTAACCCTATCGGCCTATCCATTCTCCATCCATCTACAATTCCGCCGTTCTCCCTCCCAGACTCCCAGTTCCCCTTCGTCTCCCTTCCATTACTCAGTTCGCACGCCCGATCGCCGCCACAACTCACAAGAGATTTATTCCACCACCACCAGAGCTGCGAGCACCACCGCCCTCCAGATTCATTCCGATTTTTTTGTTGTTGTTTCTGCCCTCCAGGAGTCCAGATTTATTCCGACTTATTAGTACTTGTCAGGCAGATATCATGTATGTGATTGTTATTGGATATATGTAGTTTTTATGATTCAAGTCTTTGTGTTTCCTTGCTAAGTTACCAATTATCTGTGACCTTGTGTTGCACTGAATACATCCATGTTCTATGATTTGGATGCCCTAAAGTAATAGTTGTTGTAATTACTCTGACCTGACATGTTTGTTTCATTAATGGTCTATTCACAAAATTATTTTATTTTTTAGAAAAACAGTTCGGTCGGTTCGGTTATTTCGGTTTCAAGTAATTTCGGTTCGGTTTTGGGTTTCGGTTTGGTTTGGTTAACCGAACCGACCGAAGCACACCCCTAGTCATATGGTTTGAATATTTCCACTTTCTACGGATACATAGACTTCCTCTAATGTGTCGGAAGATGTTAAGGCCATACTTTCTGTTTTATTTTACATTGGTTTCTCTAATATATCTTTGTATGCATTTCAAGTTATGAAACCAGAGATCTTTGACTTCATCGACAGGCATAATTTGGATGATGGAATTCGAGAGAAGGTACTTTATTGTTAATGATATGATATTGTTGAATTCTACACTTTGTGGACAAGGAAATACTCAGAACTCAAACTAAAAAGAACTTCAAAATTTTTTATGTTTTGTGGTTTAAAATTTTTTTACATACGAAGTATATCTGTATTAAAACTAATGAACAAAAATGAAAGTAAATGTTGTTGTTTAAAAGCAATTAAGAAGGGAATAAATCAAAACAAACTACCTTGAGCAATGCTTTGATTAGACAGTTTATTCCCTATATGCTTAAACTAAAGTGCCTTCTACATTTCTTTTCCACCTTTTTCTTACTAACGAAACATTGTTTTTCCCTTCCTACATGTTTCTTTTCCACCTCATTTCATGTACATCGGTCAGAGCACCGCCCTGTCAAGGCGGAAGCTGCGGGTTCGAGCCCTCATTTCCTTTCAAAAAATCATGATCCAAACTGTATGAATGATTTCGCACACACTTTTCTGAGCAGGTCCCTCTTTATTAAAAGTAAATTTTTTATTCCCAAAATCAATCTAATGTGTCTTTCTTCATTTCATTACGTAAACAGTAAAATTGGTTCTGCCTAATTTCATGTTATGATCTCACGTAAGTTGCCCAGCTTATGTTGAACCTTTGCAATTTAGTTGCCTCAGGTCATGCTGTTTTTATTAAGTTTTGTGTGCTTAATTCCTTAGGCCTGCTTGCTGGGGCTTACAGAGAAAGAAGACTACCATACGTGAATGATCACTCAAAAGTGAATCTCTTTCAAATTGAACATGTCGTCCAGAATCCTCTTATCTATTGATAAAGTTTTTTCTTCAAGAGAAAATGAAGTGGGACCATCTTTCTTGCGAGATGCGACAAAGTGTTCGGATCATTGTGCAATGTCTTAGTCAAATGCCTAGTGGCATGAACAAAGCCAATGATCGTAAGCTATGTCCTCCATCACGATGTCGAATGAAAGTATCCATGGAATCGTGAGATTGCATTTTCCTCTAGCCTCTTAAACCAAAGTATCTAACCTTTTACAGCTTCAAAGACTAATTTCAATAGCCATGCAGTGTCTTAGGGGCTCATACAGGACTTGTTTGAGTGAGAAATGACAATCAAGAAGTGATATCATTTTATCCAATTGATGAGCTAATTTTTAATCTGTTAACGAATACAATTATAGTTCCTGTATAGTAAGAATATAAGCACTGATTACACTCTCAACTTTTTGGTTGAAGGATAACATAAATAATGGAAGAATTTCCTCCAATTTTAGTTGATTGAGTCGATCCAATTTTGGGCCAATTTTGATCACATTTAATGGTAAATAATCAATTCTTGATAATAAAACAAGATTTTATAAATAAAAATAGTTTAGAACATTTTTTAATTTTTTATATAAATTTGTGTAAAAATGAATTGTTTTTTGTTTTTTTTTTTTGTGAACAATGAATTATTTTTGTTATATTCTTGTTGTAAATTCATTTTGATTAATTTCTTTAAAATGAGTTAAATAAATTCATTTTGATTAATTCTTTAAAATACATTCTTTACAATGAGTTATTTATATATATTAGTATAGTCCAAGTTCATTTCAGTTATTCATGCTTCATGCTTGTAAATAAATTCTTATATATTCTTTTGTGTTAATAATTCTTTAATTTTAAAACTTTGATTAATAAAAAAATTGTGTGTAATAAAAAGGAGAAGTAACACAATCCGTGTACATGTTAACTAACCGATCCCCTTGCGACACATGGCCCAATCTTCAATCAAAAAGTGTCCCCTCCTTTTGCATGGTATTAATGCCTCTGAAAGTTGTTCCCTCTTCTGCATACACAAACACAACCATATAGGATTACTTTCTATTTTATTTTTATTTTATCTTCAACCCATCCCTACCCTTTGCATCCCCATTATTGTTGTTGCAGACTTCATTTTCTTTATTCGTTTTTGTCCTACCCTAGTGAGAAAACCGTTTCCATTAGGGCACAAAAGGGGAGAAGCGCATAGCGGCGCAAAGCAAAGCAGAGAAGTGAGAAAAGAGAGGCGCCGCTGCACAAAGAAGAGAGGGCTGTGGCGCTGAGAGAGGAGCGGCAGATTGTGAACGGTGTTGGAAAGGCCCCGGAGATGGTGTAGGCCGTCGGAGGCGGTGCGATGTGGAGGAGAAACAAGCCAGAGCAGTGGTGATGTTGGGCTGGCGACGAGCGACGCAAATGAGAGACCGGCGGGAAAGAAAGGACGACGCCGGCGCAGAGGCGCTGAACCGCGGCTATGGTGGTGGTGTTTCTGCTGGTTCAATGAGCATGGTGGAGAGGATGAGAAAATAAGAACAAACAGCAGCGGTGGCCGTGGATCCGCCGTTGGTGACGCTCCGGCGAAGATGACGACAGCAGTAGATCTACAAGAGGAGAAACAGCTCCGGACAACTCGGATCCTTTCTATTTCCATTTCATTATTTTTATTCTTTATTTGTTATACATATTGAACAATTTTTGTACACCAAACACTTGAGCAGTAGCCATGGCGAGCTGGAGCGGTGGTCGTGCTGGGCTGGAGAGTGAGAGACTGAGGAGCGGTAGAGGCAGCCGGAGATGTTGCAGCGGTAATACACCGGTGGAAGTAGATGTATTCGACACAAACGGAACGCAGCATTCGGTCCATTCTTTCATTTTTTCATTCTTTTTTGGTTTACAGTTATTTTATGATATTTTTGGTTGATATGTGTGGATATACAACTAAGTGATTTTTATTTTTATTTTTATTTTTTTCTTCTAGTCTTATTTGATAAACTGTTGTCTTTTAGATAGTGTAGACCTATGTTTTTCCGAATGATAGATGCTTGAATAATGGTGTTTTTGTTGGAATCTCAGCTTTGTTGAAGAGATTTTAGGGCTTTGGTTTAGATCTATAAAAATTCTTTTAATAAAGTTTAGATGTTAGAAATATTCTTTGAAATAATTAGGTGCTTAAAATTTGTTGTTGATTGGGATTTTTGAGCATGAAAGGTTTGTTGAATAAATTTGGTGATTTGAATATGTTAGAAATTTTTGAATGCAGAAAAATGATTTTAATAAAGCTGTAAAATGATTTTAATAAAGTTTAAGTGTGATTCCTTTGATTATTTGGTTAGTTTGTGACTACATTGATTTTTGAGCTTGGGAGTTGGATTTGTTAGTTGGATGAATAAATTGGGTGATTTTTGATTGTTTTGATTAGTTAAGATGTATGATATTGAGCTTACTAGTTGATTTTGGATGCTGTTGTGGACTTTTTGATATGTGGAGGATGAATAAATGAATGGTTGATTATTTTGTAGAGATTGTAGTTAGATGTAAGAATGAAAGATTTGGTAGTTTGAGTTAAAAGATGGTGCTTTTAGTAGTATTGGATTATTGGTTTATGGATACATGATTTTTGAAATTCTTTGGTAAAATGTTTGGGAAATTCTTAATTTGATTCTTTGTATTCTTTTTGGTTACTTGGATCATTAAGTAATAAAATGGAATAATTGTTGGTGACTTTTATAAAAAAATGAGTTTAGTGATAAAAATTGGTGTTTAATAAAAACAATAGTTTGTGATTAAAATGGGCTTATAAATTCTTTTATTATTTTTACTACTATTATTTTTAATACTATTTATATTATAGACTATAAAATATTCTTATATATATTATATTAATTCTTTGTTATAAATATAATAGGTTAAATTTAAGTATATAAATATTATCTATTATTATTTTTATGATTAGTATTATTACTCCTATGACATATTTTTAGTATTCTTATATACTTGCACATGTATTTTTAGTATTAGTAGTATATATATATCTATACATAATATTATTTTTTTTATCTTAATATTAATATTATTTGTTACTCAGGTCTTAATTCTTTCAATTCTTTTATTTTTTTTTTTTGTGGGTGTTGGAAATTTGCTTGTCTTGATTGTTGGAATGTGAATATTATTGTGGAATTGTTAGCTAGTAATATAAATTGTTCTCTTATTTGATTCATATATATATATATATATATGATTATTTTATATTAATTATTGATGTATGATTGTTGAGCATGTATATATTTGTCTAACTCTCTAACTACTAACTTGTAACATTACTACTACCTTCATTCCTTCATTCTTTAATTAAATTTATTTATTTAATAAAACATTTTTCCAATAAAACGAATATGGAACCCAATAAATTAGATTCACAAATAAAGTATCCAATACCTATATTCCGGGAGCGACAACCGTTGTGTCCCAAAAACACGCATTCCTAAAGCGTGAAAAACTTAAAAAATCTTAAAATCCATTATATTCTAAAAGTGACAAACAAAAACATTTTATTATAAAAACCATTATATTCTAAAAAGTAACAAACGAAAATATTTTATTAAAAAAAATCCAAAATCTCTTTAATTGCTTTAAATCCCAATAACGCACCTTCCTAAGGTCTGAAATACTTTAAAAATCATAAAAACTATTATAATAAAAAAGTGACAAACCAAAAATATTTTATTCAAAATTCAAAATCTCTTTGAAAATACTTTGAAAATCCTAAAAATATAGTATTCTAAAAACTCCAAAAACATTCCAGAAAATGTCAAAAAGGTGATTTAAGCTAAATTTGGTTGTCATATGAAGGCAAAAAATACACAAAAATTTCATATTTTTCACTTTGTGTTTGTGTGGAGTAGACAGTAAGAGCTAGTGCAAACCATTGTCAACGAACGGTCCTCCTTCGGCTTTCTTAGTATAGATTTAGTATAAATTTACGGGGGTACGACTAGTTCTTCGTTTGCATACTTATTACTATCTACTATTTTGCACGGTTTAAAAAATGGCTGGTGTAAGCTCCGGCAAAAGGTCCTTCACAGGGAGACGATTAGCTACTCGACAAGCTCCTATTTAGATACAGTTTATTTTCTTTATCTTAATTTCAAACTTAAATCTTAAACTGTAGTAATACTAAATGGCGTAGGTCAATGTTGTCTAGTAATTAGTGCATAATGAGAACATGTGGGTTTTCTTTTCATTTCACATATAGTGGGGGGTCTAAATGATAGTGACCACTGTCATCTAAGGCTATCTACTGTCTAAAAGCATTCCACCCTAAATGACAAGGAACTGGATAGCAGATGTTTGTAGTCCAGCTTATCCGAGTCATTTATGCCATCTTAGCCAAAATAAAATGTTCTTTTTGGGTTTAAGGTTTAGGGTTTAGGGTTTAGAGTTTTTCACCATATATTTTGGACAATTTTATTTTCATCTCTTTATACTATTGTATGCATGCTAATTATTATTTAAATATTGTGAGTCAAATATTTTGGGATCTTCCCCTTGGACTTTGAGGTCGACGTTGATGTCCAATATTTATTTATTTCCGTCCTTTCTGTCTTTAACATGCTTTCGAGATTTGACTGATTTGCTTTCCTAGTATAGATTTACATGCTTTTATAGATTAGATTTATGAGATGCTTTCTTAATGTAGTTTATTTGATTTCTTAGTATATTTTACATGCTTTAGTAGATTATGGTTTATTTGCTTTTGTAGATTATGATTTATTTGCTTTTGTAGATTAGATTTAGAACTTAGTTTCCCTTCATATTGATGAGAGTAATCAGCCTGCTTTTATCGCACATATTCCAGAACGACTTGGTACTTACACATATATTGTGCAACTTTGACACAGTGCGCTTCAAGAGCACAATTTCCTACACGAGTAATAAAAATGTGACAACTTTGTCAAAAGTTTCACATTACAATGCCATTTGCTTGGCGAGACATCTGTATTTTGACTGAGGTGATGCTCCGCAACTGTTAGATATGATAGACAGAACAATAATTTTAATTTAACTTGCAATTCTAACTTGAAAAAAAAAGTAAAATATGAACTGTAAATCCATTTCAAAATTAAAATATAAGTACTCGCGGTTGTATGCTTGCTAAAACTGGTAGTTATGTCATCCACAACTTCATTCGATTGGTGCTCTACAGGTGTTATAATATTTATTGATTTGTATTTATAAGAAACGAAAAAATAATCACGAAAAATATAACACATACGAGTGGCCGTACGAGCGATGAAATCGGTAGTATTGGGCTCCACATCCTCACCCAACTTGTAGTCGGTACCTGTTTAATATAACAAATCCATAATTTTTTTAATTAACCGCTAAATTTGTGACGACAAAAATAAATCAATAAAACATATTACATATACGAGTGGCAGTACCGTCAATCGAACCGGTGGTCCGGGCATGTGTAACTTCACCTGTATGGTGCTACAGATATGTTATACACAATACATATCTATAATTTTAAAATTACTCTTATTTAGAAATGGAAAAATAAAGGAAAACGAAAAAACAAATTAATTGACATATTGTTACGTATAGAATGATCCCGTAACTCCCGCACAATCTCCGCTCGCGTGCGGTCATATTCATGTAACACACGGTTTACCTCCGTCCCATCTCTCGATTAATGCACTCCGTGTTTGCGGTGAGCATCAACGCAATACTATGCAGTAAATAGTGATACTCATCGCATGTGTCTAGTTCAGGCCCTACACCTCTACTACATGCATCATCCTCTCCAAGAGGGTTCCTATCCAAATTTGTCCTCTTCCTGTAGACCTGCTTACCTATTGATGCCGCCTCATGAATATCCATGCCGCACCTCCCTAACTGTCATCTCCCCCACCTGCCCCCGGTGTCCTACATGGAAGAGGCACCCGCGCATGTGGTCGGAGGCGAACACCGCTGCCCTATCGTGCCCTAGTCCCTTTGCGCAATGCGATCACATGCACGTATTGAGCACACGGGGGTAAAGGCACATCCGAATGTTGTAGATACACAGCGGACTCGGCCTCCGTACGTAGTACCAGTCTCTCTCGACAGTCTTTTTAAATATTAAAAAAAAAACATACACTTTTTTATAACGGATAAGTAATAACGCATTAAATGGGGATATAACTGGTTGTATTTTATGTTAAAACCGAATCGAAAAATGTGGTGATGATGTATCGTATCACTCGCTTAAATAAGTATCGTGTCATCCTAGACATAGTTATCACTACTATCTTCGACCAACACGTGCAATAGATCTGAGACAGCCTCACATTTCCAAACATATTATATTTAAAATTATAAAATCATTAAAAAGATTAATTTAATTAAACATCATACTATAAGTTATTTAATTGCATAGAAATATATACACGTACAAAAATTGCATAATAGTATTATGTTTAATTGGTACGTGTATGTATTTCTATACAATTAAATCTTATAGTATTATTTTTAATTAAATTAATTTTTTAATGAATTTATAATTTTAAATGTAATAGGTTTGAAAATGTGAGGCTGTCTCAAATCTATTGCATGTGTTGGCCATGAGATAGAAGCAATGGAGACTATGTCTAGGATGACACGATAATTATTTAAACGAGTTATACGATATATCTTCACCACATTTTTCGATTCGGTTGTAACATAAAATACGACTAGTTATATCCTCATATAATGCGTTATTATTTATCCGTTATAAAAAAGTGTATATTTTTTTTAATATTTAAAAAGCCTGTCGAGAGAGACTGGTACCACGTACGGAGGCCGACTCCGCCGTGTATCTACAACATTCGGATGTGCTTTTACCCTTGTGTGCTCGGTACGTGCATGTGATCGCATCGCACAAAAAGGACTAGGGCACGATAGGGCAGCGGTGTTCGCCTCCGACCACATGCGCGGGTGCCTCTTCTATGTAGGAAACCGAGGGCGGGTGGGGGAGAGGACAGTTAGGGAGGTGCGGCATGGATGTTCATGAGGCAGCATCAATAGGTAAACAGGTCTACAGGGAGAAGATAAATGTGGATAGGGATCCTCTTGGAGAGGATGATGCATGTAGTAAAGGTGTAGGGCCTGAACTAGAGACATGCGATGAGAATCATAGCATTGCGTTGATGTTCAAGTGCATTAATCGAGAGATGGGACTGGGGTAGATCGTGTTACATGAATACGCATGTGAGCGGAGATTGTGCGAGAGTTACGAGATTATTCTATACATAACAATATGTCAATTTAATTTGTTTTTTCGTTTTCCTTTATTTTTCCATCGGTTCGATTGGCGGTACTGCCACTCGTATATGTAATGTGTTTTATTAATTTATTTTTGTCGTCACAAATTTAGCGGTTAATTAAAAAATTATGAATTTGTGTTATATCAAACAGGTACCGACCATGAGTTGGGTAAGGATGTGGAACCCAATACTATTATTTTTTTGTTTCTTATAAATACAAATCAATAAATATTATTATAACACCTGTAGAGCACCAATCGAATAAAGTTATGGATGACATAACTACCAGTTTTAGCGAGCCTACCACCGCCAGTACTTATATTTTAATTTTGAAATGGATTTAAAGTTCATATTTTACTTTTTTTTTTTTCGTTACAATTGCAAGTTAAATTAGAATTATTGTTCTGCCTATTATATCTAGCAACTGCGAAGCATCGCCCCGGTCAATATACAGATGTCTCACCAAGCAAATGGCATTGTAATGTTGTTTTTTTTTTTTTTTTTTTTTTTTTTTTTTTTTTTTTTTTTTTCCCTCCCCAACGATGATGAATCTCCATCACCGTAACCTTGACAGAGAAATTGGATCGACTCAATCAACTAATTACACACATTCTTGAGCTGTGCAGAGAGTGAGTGTGTCACCGTTTCTGGAATGCATAGAGATTAAGCAAATAATGAAAAAACCTGACGCTATTTGTTTCTTGATAAATGCATGTATTCAAGTAAATTTTGATAGTGTGAGAAGTGATTTTTCATATATTATTTATTTTTAAAAACATGTTATACTAGTTATCTACCTGTAACCTCTATATGTTCCTACTCAACATAGTAGGCCATGACACCAATAATCATCAAGCATGCTCATACCGGGCAGCATGCTAAAAATAATTTGTTTTTCCTTGTTCTTGTTAGGGGGTTTTAAATGCCTTTACCAGCGTCATAACCCCATCTAATGCTCTAGGAATTCGTGAAGCAAAAATTAGCAACTCCACAGTATCCCACAAAATGCTCTGGCATGGAAGCAAATTCCTTTGGGCGAGCTTCATTATCATCTTGTGTGCTTGATGAACCATATACTTTTTGTACATCTTGACAGGATGACTTTATGAATTTCATAATTATGTTCATGGCAAGTCCTGAATATATCAGAAACCCATATCTAAGAGCCAAAATGGTCGAAGTCCTTAATTGTTGGATGCCACGAAGGATTGGAAGTCTTCTTTCTTCGTTCTATATCTTTCCAACATAAGTATTGTTTGTCCGTATACTGGCTCAAAGGCGACAGAAACTTTGTTTGAAGGGCATCAGCTGTCCCTTGAATATCTAGTGAGGAATCTTCTGTAGCTATATGTGGATATTGAATTTACTGGTTCCCACACACAGGTGATTTTTGCTTAGGACTTTGTAAAGTTTCTGTAAGTTTGGCTGTTAGTTTCTTTATTGACTTTGTGTCTATTAGCAAAAAATAAAAATACAACAGGAAATATCAATTACTGAAGAAGTATTTATTTGCTAAATATTAATCTTTAATGGCATACGAACATTTTTAGACTTTTTGGTTTTTACCTAGATTTAAAAGTTCTAAGGGATATTACCATGTTAAAGGAATGATAAAAAGAAAATTGAAAATTGGAAATAACTCGATAAGCTGCTGTTGTGAACTCTATTACACCTTGTCCAGTTTTATGACAAGTTTAACATCCGCCACAACATTGCCGAACTCCTCGAGTACTTATGGCAGGTTCCGAGACACTGTAATGTCTGGAGAAAGGTAAATTCTCCTTACTTTCTGTTTAACTTTGACACGTGTTTACTTGTCTCAGAGAAATCTTTAACAGTTGTTGTAATCACAGATTGCTGAGGAGAAAGAAAAGGGCGTTTCTCTGAACTTTTTAATCAATGATAGCATTTTCCTATTGGATGAAAGTCTTAACAAAATACTTGAACTAAAAGATCTGGAAGCTGAAATGTCTAATACTGTGGGATGGGAGAGAAGACCTGCCCAAGAAAGGCAGGAAAGAACTCGATTATTCCATTCTCAGGAGAATGTTAGTGCTCCCTTCATATCTTATGATTTGTCATTATTTTTGACATCATTATTAGGATTGATATGAAATTGGCGAATGAAGATGTAAGCATGCTGGAATTTACTTCGGAGCAGATTACATTCCCTTTCCTACTACCGGAGATGGTATGTTTAATCTTAGTTGATGTTCATCCTGTCTTGGATTTGGTCTGCTTTAATGATATAGCTGTTCTATACAAGGTTGAGAGAGTTGCTAGCATGCTGAATTATTTCTTATTGCAACTTGTGGGTCCTCAAAGAAAGTCTCTTAGCTTGAAAGAACCAGAAAAGTATGAGTTCAGGCCAAAACTGTTGCTAAAGCAGGTATCAATTACATTCAGTTCATGCTTTGTACGATGTAGCTGTCCTTTTTCACACCTCCAAAATCCATTTGGCTGCTTGTGTTGGTTAGCTCTTTTAGATTAAATTAAATGTAGGGTAATAGGAAGATTAGCCTGATAAGGCATTGATGCATTGTTTTCCTTTATTTGAAGATTGTTACTATATATGTCAACCTAGCCAGAGGAGACAACGACAATGTTTTCTCGGTTGCCATTACGAAGGATGGTCACTCATACAATGACCAGGTAATTTTTTACTACCTCCGTCTTTTAAATAGTGACCCATTTATGCTTTTCATGCAATGCAAGACATGTACAAGAAAAAATTATAAAAATTTGATATTCTTAAACCGCGTGATGAGACGGAACCCAACATCTCATTTGACTATGTTTTATGTTATATAAATAGAGCTAAAAAGTTTAATCGAAGTTACTCAATGACTAAATCAACTGTTGAAATGGGTCACTTAAAGAAAACATTTGGAGAATTATTCTTCCGAAGTGATCTTCATTATCTTCTGTTTGCTGGATTGGGTGCTGCCAACTATTTGGGTCACTTAAAAGAAAACAATTTGTATGATGGATTGTCTGAAACTCTTACATGTTTCCTAAAAGACACCAGTACTCGGGAAAATGTTATAGAATATCTTGCACAAGTCATCAACAGAAATTCTTCAAGGGCACAATTGCAGGTATATAGCTATAAAAGAGACTAGTTTTGCTTCAATTTACCCTAACCATCTTTGTGTGCTCTAGAGTCTCTGATTCACCTTGTATCTTACTTTAAATGGAATTTGGTTACAGGCTGATCCTTTGTCTTCTGCTAGTTCTGGCATGTTTGTAAGTCTCAGTGCAGTAATGCTTCGCCTCTGGAAGCCATTCTTAGATGCAAATTTGACGAAAAGGGACAAACTTGATCCTAAATATGTGTTTTATTGCAATCGCCTGGAACTGAGATAGAGGATTGGAATCCATCTTGTATTTTCTCAAACCTTTTCCAGCTCAATTCTAAATATTTTCCTTTCCGTGTGATACATTTTATACCAGAGGATTGACTGCTCTACATGCAACATCTGAAGAAGTGTCTGAATGGTTTAACATCAATACTACAAATGCTGATGACTTGCCAAGTAATAGTGATGGACAAAACCGGTTGCTACAATCAAAGAAGGCTACAAGTTCCAGCAAAAATTCCAGTGAACCTTCAGCCCTTCAAAATAATAATCCCACGTCCAAAAGTAATGAAAAGGCCAAATATTCATTCATATGTGAATGCTTCTTCATGACTGCCAGGGTGCTTAACTTGGGCTTGCTAAACGCACTTTCGGACTTCAAACTTCTTGTTCAGGTGTTGCCAGATTGTTCTACAAAAAATAGCACTTATATTTCTGTAATTTTTCTCTTTCATTTTTCCTAACTCTTTACTCTATGTAAATTACAGATGTAATATTCTTCTGAGGGTACTAGGTAGATGGTAAGAATTATAATTTTTGCCTCATGCTTTATTTCCAGGATATTTCTAGATGTGAAGATGCTTTAACCTCTTTCAAAGCCATGCAAGATCAAGCTCCTTCTCCACAATTGCAGCAAGATATATCCCGCCTTGAAAGAGAAATTGATCTGTACACACAAAAGAAGTTATGCTATGAAGCACAAATACTAAGGGTATGAAGGTTGCCTCCTATTTGTCTCTCTTTGGGTTTGGTTCTTGTAATCTGAAGTTTACTCTTCATCTATATCCCGAATGGTAGGGAATTGGTAACTTTCTAATTGTGATATTTCAAGATGCCATGCAAATCAATACAGACACCAGAGAGGCAACTATCTGCCTGTTCATTCCTTCATTTATTAGTTTAATGGCTTAGTGCATGCTTAGTTTAATGGTTGTGATGTTTAATATGCAAGATAGAGTTTACATTTAGCACCTCATTAAATTTTGGACAAAAAAGTCGTTAAGGGATATATTTATCCTATGATATCCCACAGTCACATACTAAATGTGCCTAAGAGTTACTTTGCTGCCTAATGGTCTTATTGTGAATTCGGTATTCGCTGCAGATGTTTTTGTTCATTTAATCATACCTTGTAATTTATTCTTTACTCTGTAGGATGAGGGGATTTTTCAGCGTGCACTGTCTTACTACTGCTTAATGGTAGTTTGGTTGGTTGGCCTTGTTGGGGGGTTTAAAATGCCTTTACCAGCATCATGCCCAAAGGAATTTGCTTCCATGCCAGAGCATTTTGTGGAAGATGCTATGGAGTTGCTAATTTTTGCTTCACGAATTCCTAGAGCGTTAGATGGGGTTATGCTGGTATGATGTTAATTTTTTTATTTTTATTTTGTTTTTTTTTGTTTTTTCTCGTGAGAGCTTCATTATGATCTTTTGTGTTGATGAACCATATGCTTTCTGTATATAATGACAGGATGACTTTATTAATTTCATTATTATGTTCATGGCAAGTCCTGAATATATCAGAAACTCATATCTAAGAGCCAAAATGGTTGAAGTCCTTATTTGTTGGATGTATATTTTGATAAAACTCATTGCACATTGTATTGGAAGTGTTCTTTCTTCCTTCTATATCTTTCCAACATACTTATTGTTTGTCCGTACAGTGGCTCAAAGGCAACAGAAACTTTGTTTGGAGGGCATCAGCTGTCCCTTTGTCCCTTGAATATCTAGTGTGGGATCTTCTGAAGCTATATGTGGATATTGAATTTACTGGTTCGCACACACAGGTGATTTTTGCTTTGGACTTTGTAAAGTTTCTGACAGTTTGGCTGTAAGTTTCTTTGTTGACTTTGCGTGTCTATTAGCACAACATAAAAATACAACAGGAAATGTCAATTACTGGATGTATTTATTTGCTAAATATCATCTCAAGTGACATATGAACATTTTGAGACTTTTTGGTTTCAGTTTTTACCTAGATTTAAGAGTTCTAAGGGATATTAGCGATTTAAGGAATAATAAAAAAAAAAAGGAAAAAAGAAAATTGGAAATAGCTCCATAAGCTGCTGTTGTGATCTTTCCCCTTCTGATTTGAACTCTATTACACCTTGTCCAGGTTTATGACAAGTTTAACATCCGCCACAACATTGCCGAACTCCTTGAGTACATATGGCTAATTGCGGAGGAAAAGGGCATTTTTCTGAACTTTTTGAACTTTGTAATGGATGATAGCATTTTCCTATTGGATGAAAGTCTTAACAAAATTCTTGAACTAAAAGAACTGGAAGCTGAAATGTGTAATACCGTGGAATCGGAGAGACCTGCCCAAGAAAGACAGGAAAGAACTCAATTATTCCATTCTCAGGAGAGTGTGAGTGTTCCCTTCAAATCTTATGATTAATCATTATTTTTTACATCATTATTGAGATGCTAACCTATATCTGTCTGTAGATTATAAGGATTGATGTGAGTGGTTGATATTATCCCCCCAGGACCAGAACTTCTTCCATGTTTCGGGAGTAACATATTGTTCCATGGAGCTAAATCCAAAATATGGCGGAAAGAAGCGTTTTTACAAATTATTGAAAGACTCGGTAGAATGTCACACAACCAGGATTCTTAGTGAAAATGGAATTTTCGTCGGTTCGGTTAACCGGGGAGGAAAAATCCTAAAAACCGTAACCGAACCGAGCAAATACCTGTATTGAGGTATTCGAACCGAACACCCCGGTTAACCGAAAATTCGATTCGGATTCAATTCGAATCAACGGTTCAACGGTTCGGTTCGAATTTTTTGCCACCCCTTTACATCTCATTATATACCATCGGACTGTTCATTTTATCCAAGAGCCAACGTCGAGCGCACTTAGAGAGCTGTTGTTTTTACCTTCCTTGACTGATCTTGGGACCATATGTGGAGCATCATCAAATGCTTCCAATCCACAACCTCCAGAGCATGTAGTTCATTTTGTTGATACGCAATCCCTCAGTTGGCCATTCCTTTCAACGCTCCTTGACCAAATTTGTGTTGGCGCTGAATTGTATGCATACATTATCGTACATAGTGGCATCACCTTTACTGTGTATACTTTCATCCCACAAATCGAGCCTTAATTTGGAAGCTAATCGTAAGTATACATTTGACTTTAGAGGAATATTTCATGGTGTGTTTGCTTAAAATCACAAACGTATTTCAGACGACATTGTGCTGCAAAATGTTTGGTGTCACCCATATGGCTGTATTGGAAGTATGCAGCTGTGACTTCATCCCGCTATCGTTCTGTTAGCAATGCTGCTTTTAATTCTTTGATGCTTTAAGGAAATTACGGCATGATCTTTGCAGGCAAGATTCAGAACATTGACCAACAATTTGTAAGGCCATGCCATCACAAGTAAGCCGGCAATTGAAGTATAGACCTGGCTGTCCTGGGGAATATGTGAAGTTGAGATATACTGCTTTCTGAAGTCTTCAATTATGGACTAGCCAACAAGATAGTATCTTGGATTAGAGTTTTGATGCAGGGCAGTCTAACTTCCTCTTGGAAAATTCGTTGGCAATGCTGAAGGTATTCTTGTTGTGGCGTAGATAAAACTCTGCAAGAAGAATCTGGCGTTCTTCCGGTGTCAAATCCCCATGGGAGCCCTTAGCCAAGAGAAAACTCAATGATTATTGAGAAATTAATTTTTTAAGAGTCTCAAGTCATTTTCTGATAGAAGCAGGAATAACAACAAAGAAATGATAGCCATGCTTGGTTGCACTTTTGGCCCCTTTTGTTTTGGCCATTTTAGGTGAGATTCAGACATAAAATAGCCTTGTGCACAAATTTCCAAAAACACACCCCACCTAAAACATCTAAAAGATGCAATAAAATGCGATGGGCAAGTTCCATGTCCTCATGAAAAGAAGCATAGTATGGAAAAGGAACAGAAACACAACAGCTCTGAGTTGTAGACTTGTCATATAAGCTGTCCTGCAATTTCACCAACCCTCATTAAATTCTATGCATAGCTATATGCTCATAGTACCAAGGCCGGTAAATTTTTGACTTAAGTTTCAGTTATGCCAGAGACATAATGAACCACATACGACTCCACTGAGATGTAAAGGAAGCTACACCAAAAGATCAACTGCTAAGTGGTATTCGCATGTAATTACTCTGCCCAAAATAATTTCATGGATGAAATGATGTCACAATACAATAAACACAACTGATTTCTATGGAAGTTCATATCTTCGGAAGTGTTGGAATAAAAATTTATCAGATCTTATATGAAATTTTGTTAAGAGAGACTAAGTTAGAATAAAGTATGGTATTTGATTTCTTTCAATAATTTGTAAAATGTGCTTTTGTTTTGCCTATGTATTGTTCCCTTTATGTTGCTAGAACAAAATATAGAATCCTAGAGGTGGTTTTTGTTTCTTTATTTCTCATGTTTTCTCACTTCAATCTTTGCACATTGGAATATGTAGACGAAGAAGTGATAATGCACACAAGAGATTACCAGGCGTGAAGCCCTGTCACAAACAGCTTGGTGCATAAGAAGGCCGGCAGCTACTGAAACATTAAAGGAGTCCACCATGCCTCTCATTGGAATACTGCAATGTAGGTCAGATAGGCCAAGAGCTTCTTCACTTATCCCCCTGAAAGCTAGCTTCACCACATGAGATTACTCAATGCAAAAATCACTTGTCAGATCACAAGGCTCAAAAACTACACTAGAGTCTATTGTTCCAAGTCCAGACCATATTTTGTTGCCTTAGAACTAAAAACCAAAAGGTAGATGCTAGAAAGGCATACCTAAGTTCATTGCCCACAACAATGGCAGTTGGATATGACCAATCGACATCGTAGATGGAGACCTGGACAAAGTCCCAGCCATTCAACAAGTCAGATGTTAGGATGTCCAAGAAAACAATAAGGGCAAAATAGAAATTCATGAATTTAACAAAATAGAAGGGTAAGTTTGTGAGTACCGCATCCATCCCTAGATGAGCTGTAGCAATTCTATAACCACGTTCCTTCAGAATTCCGAAGCACTCTTTGACAGAACCCCAAAGTTCAATATCCAACCATTTCTCGGCTCCCATACTGACATGACGATTATCCCTATACCTACATTTTCGAAATAGAGTCATGAAAATATTGTAAAGCTAAATCACTACAAAAAATGCAAAACAAAATATAGATTGTTTCCTTCCTTGACAGGTATATAACACAACATGTTCATCAATGGCTAAGATATGAGCTCATGCTCTGATTTTCAACTAGTGGTTTCGGGTTCCACCTAAATATTGTATGCACCATATTTTGATCCAAAATTGAAATCTCTGGGCTTCTAACTTATGTAAATTCAGATTCAGGCATTCCAAAGGTGAATCATATACCACATATTAGACTAATTATTAAGGGCTAATAAACGGTATCAAATTAGTAATCACAAAGCATATTTCAGCAACAATCTACCTTCTTGAGCTGTCACACGACACAACATGGACAGACTGAACTCCAAGCGCATCAGCAGATCGAAATGCAGCTGAAACGTTTCCGAAGTCACTCAATCCCTCGACCACCAAACACACAGAATAGCTCCTGTTGTTCACAACATTCCTAAACCTTTCCTTCCTCGTCTCCATTATATATGGATCCATTGCCTGCAGAACTTCACTGCAGTTCAAATGCGTTTCTCCAACCTTATACCTGTCCAAATACGGAAACCATCGCTCCCTCTTCCCATCATGCTTGAATTCACCGTCACTCCCCAGACGACGCTCCATTTTCATTAACCTCGAAATGTCATCCTTGTCTTTGGAAAGCAAATCTTCCACCGTGTCTGAGATCACATTATCAGCCGAAGTGCCCTCCGTACTATCTGTAACCTTTAGAGCCGCCCGGCCATAGCTTCTCGATAATGGCCTCTGGTATTTGATCCTCACCCCAGTTCCTGCAAACATAAAATTAAAAATAAGTAAATAAAAATCAAAACTTTGCTAACACGAGACTACCCACCGATAGAATAAGCGAAATTGGAAATTTCCCAGGCGCGCAAACACCTGAATGAGGCCAAGGAGAAGCAGAAAAGCGCCGGAGGGCGGTCGAATTCGAGGTCCGACCTCGGAATTCCAGACATGATAAGGAAGTACGGATTAGGGTTTTGCAGACACTCATTTGCAAACGAGGGAAGAAACGGTAAGGCCCTCTTTGGTCTAAAAATTACATATTCTTTAAATAAGTTTTTTTTTTAAAAAAAATGTAAATTCTACCGGCCATTAAAAAAAAATAAATAAATAAAATAAAATAAAATAAAATAAAAAAAATATCAAAGTCAAGAAACAACAGTTTACATTCAAGTGCTCATCCAAAAATAAAAAAACAGTATACATTCAACTTCAACAACCTGAATCCAGGAATATTACATTAATTGAAGAAGCTTTTCAAGCTGTGTCTCCCCAGTCAGCAGCAGCTTAAAAATTTTTAAAGCATGTGTTGTGGTATGTCTTCAGATGCACCAGAAGAAACACCCAAAGGAGTTTCAGATTTCTGAGATTCAGGTTTATCAAAACACTATCCCGAGCTTTATGGATTCTTGCACCCTTGCCCCGACATGTAAGAATTCGTCAGGGAGTTGAATTGCTTGGAGATTACTTGAGGAGAAATTCCTATTGAGTCCTGAAGATGCTGTGATTAATTAAAGCTATTTAGATGGCAATGAAAATGGTGATTAGAATAAGAACATCCAATGTCTTAATTAATAGAGACTGATAGCTTAGCTTGATTGTGGTTCAAACAACAGACATCTTTATTGAGTCAACTGAGGATACAATGCATTCTAAATGCATACATTTCCAATCTACAAACAACAAAGCTTCAAATACACATAAACCTAATTTCCTTCCATACATACAAGGCATTCTAAAATGCCTTTCAATTCTATTTGACAGCCTACACAGCTTCACCATTTATTGGACTACCACGTAAGCACATTGCCCATACAAACATCCAAGAAAACAAAGGAAGAAAGGAGCTGCAGATAACAGCGACCATCACTATGTTCTTCTTAAAAGAATAATAGTGGTGGTGGTGGGACTCCTTTTCCAAACCAAATAGGCACTTTGCCGTGCCTTGATCGGTAGGGCCATACCGATTGATGATTGCCGCTGTATAGACAGCGGGTAATTCATCACATGTGACTATCTTCTGGTATGACTTTGCACCACTCTCACGGAAGAACTCTACAGCAGCATCCACAGCCGTGGCACACGAGAAGCACTGCTTCTTGTCCGAGTGATGTGTTGCAAGATACTCTCATCTTGTTTATGATCGATGGCGGTACGGTCAGCTGAAACTGCAGTGCACTTGTAATGTTGTTGCAGCCGGTGTCAATTGACCTTGTCTGGAAGCTGCATTTTGGATTTCCAACCAAAGGGATCAATGCATGCTGGTACTCAATCCAACAAGCGTCCGCCGTCTCCACAGGCGGGTAGAAGGTGCTTGTGCGCCGGGCATAGTCGGATAACACTAACCGTAACCCTTTCTTGACAAAGTCACAGCCATTGATTTCGGACTCAGTCTGGAATTCCATGGATTTGTACCCCGGTTCAAGTCCACTCAATATTGTAAAATTGAGTGGGCAATTGGCTGCAGCTCCGAACGGCAAAACGGCTGCTGTGGTGGACAGATAAGCCGCAAGAAGGAACATGAAACACGACATGGTGGATTGAAATGCAGGATGATAATGATTGATGAATAATGGATTGATTGAATTGTAGGATGCAATTGAAGACGGAAGAGCGGAGTGTTGGTTGAAAATTTTGGATAGACATTTAGTATCAATTGCATTATTGATTAAATTTCCGGAATGGGTTAAGGAATCTCGTCTGATCAGGTTTTAGTTCAGTTACAGAATAAGCACACAAGTCAAGAGTAGGAATTGATCGCTGGAGTCCGGAGACCGGAGCTTGAAGATGAACTTCTGGGCCTGGACTTGGGCTTCATAGAATCATGGTTTGTTTATTTATTTATTTTAGGCCCAAAATAGAGTTTGCAGGCTTGGGCTGGGCTCATTGAAACCTTGCCGGCCCACAACTGAAATGTTATGTTTTCAAAATCGGATCAAATGATATTTACCTGCTAACCCAAAAAAAATGATTTTTACCTAAAAAATCAGATAATATTATGCATGTAAACAAAACATGTGAATGTCTAGTGTTCAACATCCATGTTCATGCCTTGATCATAAGGTTAGACATGTGAAAGTCTTGAAATGTATATGCCTTGATTATGAGGTTAGTAAATAGTGAGAGGATAAAAAAGTTTATAAATAGCCTATGTAATGTATTGAGAAGTTAGAAAGAAAAATTTTATGCAAGCTTAATACTTGTTTCATTTCATAGCCATAATTATTACACTTTATCCATTTTATTATCCCACTTTTAAACTTCCTTTCTTTCATCATTTAATCTCAATTTCCATTACAATACTTCCACTATAAACACAAGCTAATAAGCCATATACCATTTTATTGTACACATACATAAATAAAGATAGTTATTTCTATAACACGTTATCAGCACGAGGAGACTCTGTCCAGATTATCATTTGAGGTATAATCTCTTATTTCTAAACTTTCAATAAGATTATGGCTAACCTTGCAAAGCAGGAATTTGCTCCTTTAACCGTTGAAGGAAGCAATTATATGTCCTGGGCCCGAGATGTAAAAATGCATCTTACTTCAATGGGTCTGGAAGATACTATTGCTGAAGGCAAAAATCCCAGCCATCAAAATCAGGCAAAAGCCATGATTTTCTTGTGCCATCATATCGAAGAGGCACTTAAAATGGAGTACGTGACTGTGGAATCCCCACTGGCATTTTGTGGGAAAAGCTGAAAGAAAGATATGATAATCTTAAAAAGACGGTGCTTCCAAAAGCCCTTGATGACTGGACAAACCTGAGACTTCAGGATTTTAAAACAGTCCGGGAATATAATTCCGTTGTGTTCAAAATTACGGCCCAATTGCAATTATGTGGGCAAAAGATATCTGAAGCAGAAATGCTTGAAAAAACGTATTCTACGTTTCATGCTAAAAACTCAGTATTGAGTGAGACATACCGTCAAAAAGGTTATCAGAGATATTCTGATCTTATCACCTGCTTATTATTGGCTGAACAAAACAGCCTATTGTTGTTGAGAAATCATGAATCTAGGCCCGCAGGTACAAAACCGTTCCCTGAGGTGAACGCGGCTCAATCATCGAAATATGTGCGTGATCGTGGGCACTTTAAAAATCAAAATGATGATCGTGGCCAAAATCGGTATCACAATCGAGGCAGAGGTGAATCATCTCGTCAAAATAATTATCGAAATAAGCCTCGATTTGAGCAAAATCGCAGATATGATACCAGAAGGCCTTACAAACCACAACAAAGAAATTATGCAAGAAAGCATAAACAAAATGATAAAATTTGTGATCGTTGTGGAATTAAAGGCCATATGGCTCAAACATGCCACACAGCTAAACACTTAGCTGAACTGTATCAGGCCTCGAAACGAAAAGAAAGATCAGGTGTTGAAGCACACCATAATGCCCACGATGATACTTATGATGATATATTAAATGATAATATCACACACCTGGAAGCTGATGATTTTGTTGAGCCAGATACTGTTACTAAATAATATATTATATAGCTATATATATATATATATTTTACTTATCTTTTATAATTCCTGTTTAATATAAATAATGATATCTTATACTTCCCTTTTATTATCCATGTATAATATAAATATGCTTTTGCATTAATAATATTTATATTGCTGATGTTTATTAACATTCTTATATTCTTGTAAAGAAATGGATGCTGGAAATTCAAAAGTCGGAGATGATATCTGCCTCATTGACAGTGCAACAACGCATAGCATTTTCAAAAGCAAAAGCTATTTCTCCAATTTAAAATTGGAAAAGACCGCAGTGAAAACTATAAGCGGTAATGCAAAATGCATTGAAGGCTCCGGTAGAGCTGTTATATTTCTCCCTGAAGGGACAAAAATGGCAATTGAAAATGCCTTGTTCTCATGCAAAGCTCGAAGAAATTTACTGAGCTTCAATGATATTCGAAAAAATGGATATCACATTGAAACTTCAAAAGAGGCAGATCACGAGTATCTTTTGATAACTCGAATTGAAAATGGCAAAAAAAATTTTGTGAATGAAAAATTGCCATGTTACTCCTTTGGCTTATACTATACAAAAATATGTGCCGCAGAAATACATAACCTAGTAGGCTTGAAAGCTACTAGTGAATTTATTACCTGGCACGATAGACTTGGGCATCCTGGTAGTATAATGCTGAGGCGAATTATTGAAAATTCAAATGGCCATACATTGAAAAGGCAAATGATATTGAACCCAAATGAGTTCAATTGTGCAGCCTGTTCACAAGGGAAATTGATAACCAGACCATCTCCAGTAAAAGTGGGAATTGAATCCCCTACATTCCTAGAAAGAATTCAAGGCGATATATGTGGACCTATTGATCCACCGTGTGGACCTTTCAAGTACCTTATGGTATTAATTGATGCGTCATCACGCTGGTCACACGTTTGTTTATTATCAACTCGCAATTTGGCATTCGCAAGATTACTTGCACAAATTATAAAATTGCGAGCACAGTTTCCAGATCATCCGATAAAGAAAATACGCCTTGATAATGCTGGAGAATATACATCACATGCATTTGATGATTTCTGCATGTCGATTGGAATTACTGTTGAACATCTTGTGCCTCATGTGCACACGCAAAATGGTCTGGCAGAATCATTTATTAAGCGATTGCAATTAATTGCAAGACCCTTGTTAATGAAATCAAAACTCCCTGTTTCTGCTTGGGGACATGCTATATTGCATGCAGCCGCACTTGTGAAAATAAGGCCGACAAGCTATCATAGCTACTCCCCTACACAAATTGTGTTTGGAAAGGAGCCCAATATATCCCACTTGCGAATTTTTGGGTGTGCGGTTTATGTACCGATTGCGCCACCACAACGCACAAAAATGGGACCTCAAAGAAGGTTGGGCATATATGTCGGGTATGAATCACCCTCGATTATTAAATATCTTGAGCCAAAAACGGGTGATTTATTTACTGCAAGATTTGCAGACTGTCATTTTGATGAAACTCAATTCCCGACATTAGGGGGAGGAAATGATCAACTGAAAAAGGAAATATCTTGGCAAAGTCCATTTGATTTCCTTGATCCTCGTACAAGGCAATGCGAACTTGAAGTTCAAAGAATTGTGCATTTGCAGGGAATTGCAAATCAATTACCCGATGCTTTTAATGATGCTGCTAAAGTCACAAAATCATATATAAATGATGCAGCAAATGCACCAGCCAATATAAATGTCCCAGAAGGGCAAATTCCAAGTGCAAATGAACCTACTGCACGCCTGAAGCGTGGTAGGCCTTTGGGTTCCAAGGATAAAAATCCACGAAAGAAGAAAATTATCCATATGGGTGATAAATCAATCACAGATGATACTCCCGAAGGAGAAATTGATTCAACCCCCGAAAAGGTTGAACCTGAAAATATTCACCCAGAAGAAAATGAAGTTATTGAAACTTCTTTCAATTATATCAATACTGGGAAATGTTGGAACCGAAAAGAAACAAACGTTGATAATGCCTTTGCATACAACGTTGCACTCGATGTAATGGAAAATAACGAGGATCCTGAACCAAGATCAGTTGAAGAATGTCGGAAAAGAAATGATTGGCCAAAATGGAAAGATGCGATTCAGTCTGAACTAGATTCACTGAATAAACGAAAAGTATTCGGCCCTATTGTCCAAACACCAAAAAATGTGAAGCCTGTTGGCTACAGATGGGTGTTTGTGAGAAAGAGAAATGAAAATAATGAAATTGCCAAATATAAGGCAAGGCTTGTAGCCCAAGGTTTTTCACAACGACCGGGAATTGATTTTGAGGAAACATATTCCCCAGTTATGGATGGAATAACATTCAGGTATCTAATGAGTCTAGCAGTACGAGAAAATCTCGAAATGAGGCTAATGGATGTTGTTACTGCATATTTATATGGCTCATTGGAAAATGATATTTATATGAAAATACCTGAAGGGTTTAAATTACCTGAGTCTTGCAACTCAAAATCCAGAGAAACTTATTCCATCAAATTACAAAAATCGTTGTATGGGCTCAAGCAATCTGGCCGAATGTGGTATAACCGCCTCAGTGAAAGTTTGATAAAGGAATGCTATACAAATGACCCGATCAGCCCTTGTGTATTTATAAAGAAAAATGGGTCAGAATTTGTGATCGTCGCAGTCTATGTTGACGATTTAAATCTAATTGGAACTCCTGAAGAGTTGAAAAAGGCGGTCGAATATCTGAAAAAGGAGTTTGAAATCAAAGATTTCGGGAAAACGAAATTTTGCCTTGGCCTACAAATTGAGCATTTGGAAATGGGCATATTTGTTCATCAATCAGCTTGTACCCAAAATGTATTAAAGCAATTTCGAATGGATTATGCTCATCCGCTAAATAATCCAATGGTCGTTCGGGCACTTGATCCTGCAAAGGATCCATTTAGGCCAAAAGAAGATAATGAAGAGCAACTTGGCCCAGAAATCCCATATTTAAGCGCAATTGGTGCGTTAATGTATCTTGCAAACAGCACGCGACCTGATATCTCGTTTGCAGTCAATCTACTCGCAAGATACAGCTCTTGCCCTACTCAACGACATTGGAAAGGCATAAAGCATGTTTTTCGCTATCTCCAAGGAACAATTGATCTTGGGTTATTTTACCCAAAAGACTCTCGACATGAGTTAATTGGCTATACCGATGCAGGTTATTTATCAGACCCACACAAAGCCAAATCTCAAACAGGCTATATCTTCACGTGTGGTGGAACTGCTATCTCTTGGAGGTCAATGAAGCAGACTCTAACTGCTACTTCTTCTAATCATGCCGAAATATTAGCAATCCATGAAGCAAGTCGAGAATGTGTTTGGTTGAGGTCAATGACTCAACATATATTGAAGAGTTGTGGTTTAATCATTGAACCACAAATGCCCCCAACAATTTTATTTGAAGATAATTCGGCTTGTGTAGCCCAGTTGAAAGGGGGTTATATCAAAGGAGATAGAACGAAGCATATTTCACCAAAATTCTTCTACACTCATGATCTTCAAAAGAATGGTGAAGTCGATGTGCAACAAATTCGATCAGAAAATAATTTAGCGGATCTATTTACCAAGGCATTGCCGACTGCAACATTCGAGAAGCTCGTGAAGAAAATTGGAATGCGGCGGCTTCGAGATTTAAAATGATGTCCAAATCAGGGGGAGCATCTGATACAAGAATACTGTACTCTTTTTCCTTCACTTGGATTTTTTCCCACTGGGTTTTTTCCAAGTAAGGTTTTAACGAGGCATATTCTTTGTATTGACGACATTCAAGGGGGAGTATTATGCATGTAAACAAAACATGTGAATGTCTAGTGTTCAACATCCATGTTCATGCCTTGATCATAAGGTTAGACATGTGAAAGTCTTGAAATGTATATGCCTTGATTATGAGGTTAGTAAATAGTGAGAGGATAAAAAAGTTTATAAATAGCCTATGTAATGTATTGAGAAGTTAGAAAGAAAAATTTTATGCAAGCTTAATACTTGTTTCATTTCATAGCCATAATTATTACACTTTATCCATTTTATTATCCCACTTTTAAACTTCCTTTCTTTCATCATTTAATCTCAATTTCCATTACAATACTTCCACTATAAACACAAGCTAATAAGCCATATACCATTTTATTGTACACATACATAAATAAAGATAGTTATTTCTATAACAGATAATTAATTGTTACATCTAAATTTAGTTAATTTCTTCCAATAACTCAAATGTCCAATTTTCTTTCCCGGCTTTGGCTTCGCAAAAAAGAAAAAAAAAAAGTCCAATTCTAAGCCCTTTCTAAACATAATTACGACCTATTCCTTATAACATGTGGTACGGATTTCAAGGACTTGGTTTGCATGTAGAAAAATAAAAAGAATTGTTCAGCTTCAGCATAATAATGAGCACGGAATTTCGAGTGTATTAATCATTTTTTTTTGGTAAAAAGTGTATTAATCATGAAATCTAATCTAATTGTGAGTAATAATTTTGATTCAATCACTTAACCATTAGGGTAGAAGAACCTACCACTAGATCAAACCATCGTTCCCTGATTTGATGTATCTTTGTTTATAATTTAATTGGAATTCATTTATATTATTCACTAACAATTGCTTTAAAGATTTCAAGAAAACATTCATAAATTTTTGGGTGGATCAGTAGCACACACAAATTTTTTAGGGTTTTCTGCATCCTGAACACATGGACCACAATATGTATATGGACGTGGACCACAATCTTTATCAGAGCTACAAGTATCTGGGCAATAATCATCATCATTCACTTCCACTCTTGCTTCAACCATCATATCCGACAATCCCATTGCTGAAAATAAAAATAAAAATAAAAGTTGATTAGATACCTATTTCTATTTTGGATATACTTCTATCATGTTCTTATAAATTAATAAGATGATTAATCGAATATAATAAATTTTATATTTATTCTCAAAAACTATTTTTTTAAACAGCCTATACACGTTAAAACAGATGAGGTATAAATTCATGTCATACAAATTATAATGTGGTATAAAGATAAGAGGCCTAGTGGGAAAATCTATATAGGTTGCTCATCCCTTATTCTCAAGAAACATTTTCAGAAAATAAAATGATGAGAAAAAAAATATACTTCAAAACTATGCTTGTGGTTACGGAAAAAAAAAGAGTAAAGTACCTGCTGAGAGCACAAGAGCAAAGAAGAAGAATTTGACCGTAAAATTGGCCATTTTGATTTTTGAACTTGGAAAATTATAATTATGATGTACGGTATGCAATATAACAGTAGTATATATAGTTGAGAAATAGTGTATCTTTTTTTTTTTTTGGATAAGCAAAATTTTTAGAAAGCAAAATTTTCACCTCCCATATAAATATATTATATAACAATATTCATCAATGTCCATTTTTTTAAAGGTATGAAATACTATAATTAACAGGATTCCATGTAATTAGTATTTCAAAATTAAACAAAAAAAAAATATTTCAAATCCTGCAACTATATACTTCACATATATATATTATATATATGGAGTATATTTTATTCTAGAAACTAAAGCACACTGGTTATATTTGAAAATATATATACTACTATACTTCATGGAGTATATTTTTCTTCAAGATTTGAAATATCTTGAAGAAAAATAAAAATAGAAACAGAGACGGCAAAAATCCATTAATAACAACTAAAGCATACAATTCTTTGCACCTCTTCTGGTGCAACAATTTCTTGAAATAAGGCTAGTAAATAAATAAATAAAACGGCAACAGGTTTGAATGTAGATTCTACCGTCCATAAAGAAATAAAATAAAATCAATGTCAAGGAACAACAGTTTACATTCAAGTTCAACAACCTGAATCCAGGAACATTACATTAATCTCTGATATAGTATTTACACCAATTTGATATACATATATATAATGTATATGTATATTTGTATCAGCTCCTGCACCAAGAATGTCATAAAAAAAATCATTCCCTGATTATTGTCAACATTTTACAGGAAATGAGAGAAAAACATTGTGGCATCTTTGCCTGGGCAGTCTCCTCGTCTTCTTTCCCCAACCTGTAAGGCTTCTGTTCTCCATCTGACAGTTGGGCTGCTGCTGCTGCTGTCTTGTATTCGGTGGACCTCTCAGGCGCTTCCTCCCCCTACCGTTTCGTGTGGAGCTTCGGTGTGTGTAGCCAGACTGCCGGCTGCTGTTGCTGCTGCTATTTCCGCCTTCAGTTTTCATCAGTTCATCGAATGTCTGAAGGTCCTCGGTGACCTCAAGGCGTGCCAGAGTGATCATTCCAGGAAGTATGTCCCTTTGGAAGTCCTTCCTCTGCCTGCCCCTCCTCGACTGCCCTCTTTGTGGCCGTTTTTTCAGCAGCAACGCTACATTCCCAGTGTCCTCATCGGTTGGGTTGTCCCGGGTGATTTGTTCATACTGGCAGTGCTCGTCTTCCTTGGTTTCTTCGAGCTTCAGTGTCATGTATTCAAAGTAGTCCATACTGTCCGGGATGAAGAATTCTTCTTCGTCTTGGACAGTGTCGTCTCGCTGCTGGCTTTGGGAAGAAACGATCTCAGCAAACCACTTGAGACGGCTAATGCTGCTGATGGCAGCCTCAGGAGGGTCGCGTGCACCATTATTCGCAGAATTGTTATCCAGTGAAATGGCGAGCAGTGCATCAGCAGCAAGTTGATCGTGTTCTTCAGAAATCAGGTCGGTCTCTCCCAACAGCGCGTTTGTTTTGCTCGAATCAGATAATACTTTAGGAGATGCATCTGTTTCGGTTTCAATGACAGCTTGAGCCTCCAAGTCTATCTCAGTTGTAGCAATTTTCACTACAGTTGTCGGTAGAGAAGGGGCCATTGGTGAAGCCTCCTCGTCCAACGAATAGTTCAAGTCTATATGATGCCTCAGATCAGAAATGTAGTTACTCGTTCCTTTCTGCAACTCGGTGTCCTTGTTTTCATCCTCCGTGGACTTCCTAGAACTATCGACATCAGGACTCAAACGGCTAGCTTTGGTGAGATCGTCTCTGGGATGAGGATCCTCTGAACTTTGGCGTACGCCAGAAATTGGAAAGCCGAGCAACTTTGTGGTGCCGGTGCTACTCGCATTAGCTACTGCTGGTGCAACTTCTGCTTTCTGCATCGAGGCTGGAGAGACTCCTTCAGCTGTTCCGTTTTTTCTGAAGAAATTCTTAGAACAACTTTGCAGAGAGTCTAGATTCATAAAATAAGAACTCTTAGCCCCTTTGTTCGAACCACAACGTTCCTGTGAATTTCTGAGAAACCAGGGCAGCGTTCCATTCGGCTTATCCTTGTTTCGACAATCTGTAATCGCAGTACACAAAACTTCTCTCGGTTCACTCACTTTGTCTAGGCCTAGCCCGGCATCAGAACATCCAGGAAACCATTTCCTATTCTCACCATTAGAATCTGCTTGAGATATTTCAGAATTGCCAACATTGGCATTTATCTTACCATTAAGCTCAAGATTGTTTACAAAACTTGTGTCGATCCAGGAGGACGATCCAGAGACAACATTCTGTTCCGAGGTATTCAACTTTTTAGAAGCGGTGTTCAGTGGACTCTCGTACCCTTCTATTTCAACGCCAAAAAGTTTCCTTTTCGTCTTAGGTAACTGTGTGTTTGGCTCAGCCTGGGATGGTTGAGGAAACAATGGTGACTTGCCAACACAAAAGTCTCCAACGGAAACATGTTTGGTGAATCTCCCATTCTCTGTAAAGTGCAGAAGTTCAGCAAGACACAAGTAAATAAATAGGGAAAATGAAAACGCAAACACCATTACAAAAAGCACTTTGGAACACAGTTAGGCTTACCAGCATGGTCATCAGACCGTTGGTCATTTCTACTACTCTGATTCCTAAATCCCGAAACGATCAGAGAAGTTTCCCCATTCGTTCCATCCTGAACACTTTGAAGAAAATCTTTTGTCGTAAGAATAAATGTCGAACTTGAATCTGCAGTCGCTTCTCTTGCAAGCATGAGATTATGGGAAATTCCATCTCTTTCACTGGTTATGAGTATGTCTCCCTCAGACTCGCGTCTTTTGGGATACAAATCGAGTGTCAGAGCATTGGCATTACACTGAGATTTAGGAAACCTTTCTCGCATCTGCCTCTCGGCACTCCCATCCTGAATTATGGGGCCATATGCCCCTTTCGGACAAAAGCTGCCGCCCTTCAACATCCAAGGTGGTTCACAACCGCTCAGAATCCTCATGTCTTGCACTGGGAGGAAATTTGGCACCACTTTGCCCTCCAGCAAAGTTGGAAACAATTTGCTGCTACTGCCTGATGCAGACGAACATCCCGCCATCAAATAAGGAGAAGTCTGAGTCCTGTTTGCATCTTCAGGAGAGAATAAAAAACTCAACTGAGAGGACCTCCCTTCCTTTGCAGCAACTTTGTTTATTTCCTGTCTTTTGACTTCGTTCATCAGCTCCTTCTGCCTTCTGTAAAGACGGTGCAGTTCTTGGAGCTGCATATTCAGTCAGACACACAGCAAACAAATGTTACGACTTAAGACCATACATCTCAAAGAAACGCCTAAACGTTTTTAAACAGCCATAACCTGGCCTCTGAACGTCGATTCTTGCTCAAGAATCGTCTGCCTCACTTTCTCTAGGTCGCATTGCAGATGTCCATTTCCAAATATTGAGGACCTCAACAACTCTCGGTGTTGGCCATTTTCCGCTACCTGGTTTCCGTTGCAAACAGACCTGACCCCATCATCGCTCGAACTTCCAACAAGATCAATCACAGTGTGGTACCCCCTCAAGAATCCATTTGGTTGTATTTTAGTTCCCATTGCTGCAATAAACAAACAGGGCAACTATGATTCACCAGGCACACTACTATACAAAGAAAACCAGCTAACTACAAGGAGGAAAAGAGAATCAACAATGTCTATCCACATACAACAAAATCCAAACTCAAAATTAAGGTTTTGACAAGTTTAACTAACTGTCATTTGCTGCAACCAATCCCTAGCTCAGGACATACTATAAGACAGTCGTTAATTCCGCACAAAACATCCAAGGAAGTAACAATCCCATCAACAGACGATTCTTACGAGCTAAAAGTCCAGTTACAAAACACTCGGCTGCAACAATGCCACTCTACATTTCAGACAGTAGTTTTCTATTACTAATTCTACTGAAACACCACCGAATTTTCCGGTTAACAAACAAACACCACATTTTCAATTAGTTTAGTTCCGAGCAGATTTACAGCATCGATTTCGCATAATTCCCAAAATTTGGGCAAACCATAATTGTAAGAAACACAGAGCATATTCCATACACAGACTTAACAAAATCACAAGCCAGGAATCCACTGCAAAAAGCAAATTAAAGCACTGGAATCTGGAATTCAGAATCGAGCAAGAAAAGAAAACTCAAGTTCAAAGAAAGAAAACCCCAGAACTTTAAAACTCATGAGAAATCAATATAAAAGCAGAATTACCTCACATCCAGCCCCAGATTCCTTGTTCCTTTAGAGCTCCATAAAGAACAAATCCAAGGAGTGTTATGACTTGTAAATTTATCCACAAAGAAAGCACAAAGCAGAAAGCTACAAAGGTAAATTCACTTTCAAAATTCCATTCACCAGAAAGGACAAGAATCCAAGGACCCCAGAAACCAAAGGTGGAATCTTTTCTCTGCCATTGAAGAACCCTCAAAACTAAAACATTAATATGTATATATATATATATATATTACATATCAAAACTAAAAATGGGGGAAAAACCCAATTCCCATCCTCGATCAAAAATCAACAATCACGAGAGAGAGAGAGAGAGAGGAAGAAAGAAAATAGAGAGAGATCCCAAGATAAGATCTCTTCGGAAAGAAAACACAAACATTGAACCCACTGTCTTTGCAAAGAACAATGACTCGAAATTTGTCAACATGTGGACTCACCTTATTTCTATGTACTTTATTTTTTTTCCCCTGCTCTCTACTCAATTCTCCCTCCTGGCTTTACAATCAATCATTTCTTTTCCCATTTGGAAGCCCTGCTTGGGTTTCTTTTTCGAAAAAAGAAATATGATACCTGGGAAAATACATATCGGTATTATTATTTATATATATTGAATTCTGGGAGAGATATTCTTGAGTTTTTTTGAAGTGAAAGGAATATGGGTATCTGTTGGGACATTTATTACATCTTCCCTTTTTTTCCTCTCCAGATTCTCTCCACCAATTCTATGCTCATGTCTATTGCACTTATTAGTATTTTTGGCTTTCCTACGCTTATAATTTACTATATTTATAATAATAAAAAAAATTCATCCTAAAAACCCCCCAAAAATTACTCTGAAACATCATGGATGATTTTTTGGGCTGCACAAAATTTCTGTATTGTTTCCCTATACAAAAATTCAATCTTTTTTTACAATTTATTTATATAGTATTTTATTGGGATTTTTTCCAAAGAATAAAAATGACCTAAGTTTCAGCAACAAATACAACTCTCACCAGCTTCCTAAAAGCATCTAACTGACCTCATCTACCGAATCAATGGGCCACGCACACGAGGGGCAAGTGACATGTACGTCGTGATGGAGATGACTGGTGCAAAGCAGGCGTGGGGAAAGCACGTGTGAATGCGGCGCGTGGGTAAGGATGTTTCTTAGATTGAGTCGTAGAATGGCTGTTACATTAAATTACAACGACCTAAGTGGCTGAGAATAAGATATTTATTATACTACTAGTATATTTTTGTTGTGGATATTGACCTCATATTTTATTTATTTATTTATTTATTTTATTTCACTTGGAGATTTGATTTAATTGGTCGTGGATTTGGGATTAAATATTTGATTGCCCCTTTTGGAATTTCACATTTTGTGTTGTTAGATTGAGAGTTTGACATATGAATATCAACTTTTAATAATTTTAATCTTTATAAAGTTATAGTAATAAATATTAGAGACTTATCATGTGCTTCAAGTTAAAGTTACCGGCCACAATTAAAAAGATTGTTTCTCCCTGCGATCCCCTTCTCTGTCATTTTCTCTTTAATTTTCTTACATCATTATATTGGCACAAAAAGATAGCAATGTTGTAAATGCTGAATTGACAATTCGATGTGTAGAGTGTAGACTCAAAATCCTCATGGCACCACTATTCAATTCAATTTTATTTTATTTTTTTTAAAAAAAAGAAGATGTGTGTGATTTAATTAGTTTATATGTTTTTACATTGTGTTTTGAAGTATTTCATCAAAGGTATAGTGAATATAAACATGGATTGAAATTCCCTGATATGGGTAGGAAGCTGAAATGAATAGTTATTATTGTATCTATTCTTATTTTTAAATTTTTATTTCATCCTTTTTTGAAATTTAACACAAAATTTATTAATGGTTTAATCAAACTATGTACTCACATGCACATTATCAACTTGGAACAAATACCACACTAAGCTCGTGTTTATCATCATTATATATGTTTAGTGATTGTTTATTGTAGTTAGAGACAGAACTAAATAATTCAATAATATTGTATTTCCAATACGTTTAGTTGATGCAATATATAAATTCATTATGACGGGAGAAAGTATTATAGAATAAAATATATATATATATATATATACATTATCCCATTCATTCATTTAAAATAAAATAAAAATATTCCAATCTGTAAATTGTAAACCGAATGGGTTACGCCCCGGCCGGGGAGATTATTCTTGTGAAAGAAAATTGCTGGTTGTAATAAATAATTGGAAGTGCATATTCGTACCTACCAAGATGAATAATTTTTAACTTCATTAAAACAATAATAATGATAATAAATTCAAGCGTTACCCATTACATGCATGAGCATTAATGAGGAATATCATCATTGCCGGGTATTCAGGATCGATCCCCCTAAATATATATAATTACCATATGCCACAATCTTTAATTTTAAATTACTATAATATAGTAATCAATTAATTGTCTTCATATTAATTAAATTATTAGCAGTTTATAAATGGTAGCTAAAATAATTTTAGTTTTTTTTAAAAAAAAAGCGAAATTGAAAAAAGAAAAAAGAAAGAAAGAAAGAAAAAAAAAAGCGTTTATATTTTTGTGGCTTGAGATCTTACATCATTTTAGTAACACTCGGGTGTCACTTATTAGAAAGAAAACAAAAAAAAATCAAATCGATTAAAAACTCTTTAGGCATACAATCCTTTTGTTGCAAATTTAAAAAGTTGAAGTGATGTGAATTTGTTTTTACTTTTACTCATTGATCATTGCGTGCCACTGTTTCTATTAAGTAACGATTGTAATGAAACTATTAAAAGAAATTACTCTATATTTAAAGCTTTGAAGAAGGACGCCTGCAATGATGTGGTTAATTGAGGTTGATAGAGTCAAGAGTTAGATGAGATTCATAAATGGCAAGAAATTGATGGATGAGCTTTGTGGGTATTGCTTGTCCTTTTGTCATTGCACATTTGTTGTGACTCCTTTATTCCTTAAAAGATTTTCTTGGCCAAAACATTGCTTCAAGATTCAGCAGAGACATGTACATGTGTCTACATGTATCCTCTAGTATGGATATGATCATATTATTACAAAATGTATGGATAATAATTAAATCACATTTCTATATCAAGGTCACAAGATGGGTGTCATAACTCAAGAGGTGAATAATGGAGGGCAACCTTTTTACTTTTTCCTCATTTAGGTTTTAACATACATTTGATCAATATTTGGGTCTTTTCTAGCTGTCATGAACTCTATACATTACTTTTAGCATAAATTTGATCTCAATTATTGCAAGATAATAAATCTAAAAGTGTGGTGTAAGAAAAATTAAAGAAAGGAAAAGTACCAATACAATTCTCCAAGTACTACATGAAATGGTTGCATTATTTGGAGTGAATTAAAAACCCTTTTTTGAATGTTCCACTTGATCCTAATAAATTAGGTTTTCAAATTTGGCCATTTGCAAACCTTAGCTGTCATAGTAAACCCTTGTTAATGACAATGTACCTCTTTGCTCAATGTACAGCTAATTTCTGTACATATATAAAAACGTAGTATATTGATTACATTAATGATAAACTAAAGTGTGCTCCAAAGAGCCCACATAGTTGGTTTTTGCATAGAATCAAATCCATCCAATCAATTCGTGTATTTCTTGAAAATATCCAGAGATCTAAACTTTGGGGGATTAAAATCTAATCATTTGATTGTACTAAAATCTGCCCCACCCCATCTGAATGTTCATAAATACTTGTGGCTTTTTGTGGCTGTGAAAATAGGGTTTGTCGGTCAGCTTTCGGCACTGAACTGACACATACATTTCAGACACATAGATTCTCATTTTACTTTACCAATTTATTCGAAATTAAAGGAATTAATTTCGACCCATAATGCTGGAGTCGTTTAATTAACAAGTCGAGTTTCATTTTCCAAGCACAATGTAAAATTTTAATGAGCCAAGTTAAAATTCACCTCATCAAACTAGATTTAAATTTGTTAATTACAATCAACGAGGGAAAAAAATGTTTCAACAGATGAAAAAAATCTTTAGCTAACAAAGATTTATGTGTCGAATTGAATAGTTAAATCATTTTTTTTTTCTTGTAATGCAACTCGAGCCAATTTAGTAAACTAGAGAGATGGGGTCAATTTTTATGTTTGTTAAGCTATTCAGTTTAGCTTAAAAGATTTACTTGTCTCCTTAACTTATCAAACAGAATTGAACTCTTTAACTAGTGACTTCTTTAACCGCAGCAACCACCAAATTTAGGGAAACAAAATAGTGAAGCAAAATTAATACTATGATTTTATAGATACAATTAGCTCTACCATTTACAGGTTTTCCTAGCCCACAGATTAGGCCCAAATCAACACACTTTCGCTGGGCTAATAAGCCCACGAATTTCCTCCCAAAGCCCAGAATGTCCGTCGCTACTAAGCCCAATAATAGATGGGCTGCAAGCGACCAATTCCCAATACCCGGCCCTAATTTCTTCTCTCAACTGCGTCCCTTCCCAAGCGCAGTATCCATTGAAGAATCTGCAATCCCTAACCCTAATTTTGTCCCCTTTCACCATTTCTGCCGCATAACCGACGTTTTCGGCTGTCCCGTAGTACAATCCGTCCATTACCTCCTCAAAGACCCCGCTTTTCTCGATGTTCCTGCGTCCTTTCTCGTCTGGGCTGACCAGGAAAAGCCCATCTTCCATAGGCCCGCCGAAGAACAGTGGCCTGTCGGAGATTGCCGGCGACACGTCCAGCGGCGAGGACCGCATTTCCTTGATGGATAATAGCGATGGCTTGTTGAGTATCAGCCCCGTAGGGCCAATTGGTCCCGTCGATAGTACGAGGATGACGGTCCTTTCGAATACGTCGACCCCGTCTTGCTTCTCGGTGGCGATCATCAAGCAGCCCTTTTCGAGTTCGGGGATGGTGTGCGCCCACGTTTCTTTGGATCTGTCCAAGGTAGACACGGACAGGCTGTTTTGCGACGGCAGGGAGCGTTCTCCGGCGACGAGTTTGGCGCGGAATGCTCGCCAATCGGTTGTTAGAAGAGGGCTTGCTTCATCCTTTCTGTAAGAGGACGGCGATGGCGATGCCGGGAAAGGGCCTGATTGGCAGCCTGAAATTCAAGATTCGATATTTAGAAATCAAATTTAAGTTTTCGATTCATTACAGGACACCCCCAATTCCCAATTGCTTTTTTTTTTCCCCCACAAATTCCTGGAGAAAACGAAACTTACGTGTTGTTACAGATCTGAATTTCCTGGATTGATACTTGATGCATGTTTGCTTCGTGTTTGTAGCAGTAGCAAAAGTGGGATGAATTTCGATGGTTTGGGGGAAGGAGTTTGAAGAAAGACGGCAAGCTTCCATGGCGGATAATTCGGTTCCTTTTTTGAGAAGAGTGGAATTCTGATGTGTAAACTTGTGTAGAAGAAAAGGCGATTGCTTTAATTAGATGTCTTCAAGATAAGTGCGAACTATTCTGTGCCTGGATTGAATGCGAAAATGGGTTTTATTTATAACCACGGAACAAACTTTACTGTAGCTCATACAGTGTACTTATAACAATAATAAGGGGCTGTTTTTGGTTTCGGACGGTCCATGGTCCTGAGCTCTCGAGGCAGTCAATTACAATGGTTATCCTATACTTGCGGAACAGTGGATTGAAATCCGGGAGCTTCCAGTTTCTAGAAAGGCTGTAATAAGTTCAGCTACGTGGCATGATCTGAGACGGAGGTGTTAAATTTTTTAGGCAGGGTAGGATGTGGATTGATCATCCTAGAGCCCTACCGCACATTTGACTTAGATCCACTTTTAGAGAGGATGTTTGTTTACAAATTATTTAATTATTGTGTTTATAAAATATAAATAATTAATTAATTCAGTTTGTGTATTAATTTTCAAGGAGTAATATATTATTTGCGTTTTGAGAAATAAAAATGTTATTTTCTTATAATTACGAGGATGTTTGGATGTGCGTTTTAAAAAGTGCTGTAGCATTTAGAAAACGGATAATCAGATAATTGCAGTAATAAAATGTACTGTAGAAAATTAAGTTTTTGGATGAACTATGCTGTTTCAAATTGCAATAATCAGATAATTATTAAAAAGTATTTGGATTTGCATTTTTTATTACCTCAAAAGGCAACAATATGGTAAAATCTATGTTTGGCTAACGCAATTTTCTTACAGCACCAAAATATAGCCGCAAGAAAATAGCGTTTTCATTCCCTTAAAACACAAATAATAGATTATTGGAAGTTAGTACACAAACAGGATTAACGTGATTATTTGCGTTTTGCAAACGCAATAATCAGATAATTTGTTCCAAAACGCACAAACAAACATCCTGTACATTTTGGTGCTGTAAGAAAATTACGTTTAGCCAAAAATAGATTTTACCATATTGTTGCCTTTTGAGGTAATGAAAAATGCAAAAATTCAAACACTTTTTAATAATTATCTGATTATTGCGATGTGAAACACTATAAGCTCATCAAACACTTAATTTTCTACAGCACGTTTTGTTAGATCAATTATCTGATTATCCATTTTCTAAACGCTGCCGCCACATCCAAACACCCTCTAAAACTACTTCGGATCACGATGAATCCGTACGTGTCGGATGCCCATACCGATTCAGGTTTACCTTCGGTTGGATCTTGAGGTCTCGAGTAATGTAGAAACCAGCCTCTCGACCCATTTGACATCTATGAATCGCAATGAATCTAAGTCGACTCAGTCCAACCTGCTGTCATACTCTCACTCAACCAAAAGAGTACAGAAGGGGTAGGAACTAGTAGTTTTATTACACCAGGCACGTGGCATCACATCATTGGCTCGGGCTGCTAGGCTTCTGGAAGTAGAGAAGGATTAGAAGAGATGGTTAAATTACTACTTCTTCTAAAGACAAAAAGACAATGATATACTACCTTCCAGATGAGTTATAATGAATCTAGAGATGCTATGCTTCTGGATGGGTTAAAGATAGTCCAAAAAAGTCTATATAAGTGGCTCATCCATCACTTATAGTGAAAATGATCGGTTGTGATCACTAGTCACAAAATGTTCGAGTACTTACTACAAAGATGCAGGAATGGGGTTGAGTATATGTGCAGTAAATCACAAAAAATCTATACAAGTGAAATTCTTAAATTGAAAAAAAAACAGAAATCAAATCACTAACAAACAACCTTCAGCCCTATTCAGCGGGCCAAGGGATATGCCAACACCTCATTAATACATTTTTGTGCATATTAGAAGAAAAAAGGGAACAAAGCCATCTAGACAAATTACCACGAATTGTAGTGGTTAAGTATTAATTATTGAAGCAGGGAAGTTTCTAAAGGATGTCCGCTGCCAAGACTTGTGTGCATTTTGTAATAATGATAATAGTCGCAATCGAAGGGGCAGTACGCCCCTTGGATTCTTGGAAGATTAACCAAGTTTCTAGACCACGATGGCGATGTTCAATATTTTATTTTTTCGTTTTTTCTTTTCCTAAAAAAAAGAAAAGAAAAACAAAGAAAGAAAAATTCCAGAGAGCTGACGTGGAATCGTCCACGGATTGATGGCTTTGTGTGTGTGCTCCACCGGATTACCGAATTTGGGAGTGTTAGGTAAGAATTAAGAAGCCAAAGGGTTATTACTACATCATATGCAGTGGTTTCTGACATGATGAGAATGTCAATGAAATTGTGCAGAAATGAGTTAAGATTGGCCTTTTGCCCTGCTGTCATCAACTTGGTTGGAAAAACACATGGAAAAGCAATAAGAGTGGATTTGATTAAGTCTGCCCACAAACTCGTCCATGCATTTCTGGGGAAATTTTCAAACCAAACCAATGGTCGTCTTGATCCCAAAAAGGCAGTTTAGGAGAAATTAAAGACTCAACGCCTTTACTATTTACATCATTGGTAAACGTATATGGTTGTCGTAACAGGCTGAGTATCATCATACTCATTGGCGGATTTGTGAAGGGGCTTGGGGCCGCTGCCCCAAGTTCGAAATTGGCCTATTAAATTTTATATGATTATATTTATTTTAGTTACAATAACAAAAAATTATATATAATTTCGCCCCCCAAAAATCAAATTTTGGCATTAATATTTTACGTAGTTGTGTAAATTTTTGTTATAGTATAAATAATTTTTCAATAATTCATGGGGAAGAATAGGAAAAAGAAGGCAATATGTTTCTTTTTTTGAGGTAATGAAGGGCCGGAGCCATTTTATACAAAAATATGTTTGTTTACATTGAAAGTCTGGGCATCTCTATAAATTTAATTTCAGTGATGTTAGCAATATTAATAAGAAGGCCCGAGTAGAGGTGGATGAAGAGAGAGAGAAATTACTGGCGACCCGAAAAAATAAAAATCAACCGATAGTTATAGTATAGAAATTAAAAATGAAATGAGTCGGCCACGGATCATACAAGTATTATTATTTTGACTCCCAACTTCTTGAATTAGATAACAAAGCTATTTAATGTAATTTGAAATTAACTTTAATGCCTAAAATGTCAACTTGTTTACCTACTCAAACACCAGCGGGGTTGAGCATTTACACATATAATTATGTAGTGTAGCTTGGCTGTGCAAATTAAATCTGACATGAGTTTAAATTTAAATAAATCTAAATAAGATTATTTATTTTTAGTATAAAGTCCAGTATAACAAACATAGTGCTGGTGGGTTCATATGAATCATTTTAAATTTCTTTCTTTTTTTTTTCTTTAGATTCTCTTAAATTGAAATTTATTTTATTTTACTGTAATAGACACATAATTTATAGCGAATTTTGATAACACACTAGTGAGGTTGTCCAATCAGTTATTGAAGATTTAATTTTAACATCTATATTCTATGTATTCTACTATATTATATCGATACATAATTTAATTAATTAACTAAATAATAGTGACTTGCAAGTGGTCATTAATTAGTTCTTAATTACTCTGATCCAATTTAGGGCCACAGCCCACTTGCGTTTTCCTTTTACTTATTTAAATGGTTTTTGAGTTTGACACCTAAACATACCTAAATAATTTATTGGTACGTATTATGTGGATTTTAAAAAAAAATAATAAATACCAATAATAAATAAACTTGATCGACGACCAAACAAGACATATGGAGAATTTTATACAATAATTATTAGCACTGAATTTGGTATGAACACGCATATGGCGTTGATTAGCATGAAATTAAGGAGGCGTTTGGTTTGGGCATCCAAGATTCTCACTGATAGAGCTGTAAACGAGCCGAACCGAACCGAGCTTTAAGTGTTTGAGCTCTGTTCGTTAAGCTTAACGAACGAACACGAACCGAGCCAAAAATCTTAACGAGCCAATTTTCAAGTTTGAGCTCTGTTCGTTTAACCTTACGAACGAGCTAATAACGAACGAACACGAGCCTAGTCGAGCTCAGTTAACGAACCATTTATTTTATTAACAAATTTATTTGTTTTAGAATTAAATTATGTGTGATAATGTAATGTATATTGTAATATAATTTATGAGAGAAATGTGAAATTAATAAAAATGAAAAATGGAAAGAACAACTAGATAAAATTTTTATTTTTTATAATATATATTCCATTAAAAAAGAATCCCGAACTGTTCGCGAACTTAATGAAAGAACACACAAACCAAATTATGTGTTTTAGCTCGGTTCATTTAACTTACCGAACGAGCTGTTAACGAACGAACACGTGTCGAGCCGAGCTCAGCTCACGAATTGTTTGTTCTATTTACAGCTCTACTCACTGATAATCTTGGTAGGGAATGTTTTATGTATGTGTTTGGTTTGCCGGCATCTTTTACGTAGGAATTATGATTCCCACCCAAGAGGTAGATATTCTTAGAGATTACTACCTCAAATTCTCCTACTTTTGTACTAATATGTCAGTTATACCTTTACATTTTATAATTCTTTTATTTTATATATTTAGATATTTGTATTCTAAAAAATGATAAATATGTGAAATTTAAATTTAAAAATCAATTAAAAAATTTTAAATTATTTAAACATATTTTTTAAATAAATATTCTCATATTTGCTTAAAATTTATTTATCTTCTATATAAAAAATAAAAATAATAAGCATTTAGTGACATTAAATTACTAATTATAATACAATAAATTATGTATAACGATTTTTTTATGTTTTAAAAATAAATCGGTTTAAATATTATCACTAGTTTGTAACAAAATAACATATATATTTATAAATTTTTTCTATTAAAATTCAAGGACATTATAGTAAATTGATTAGAAATGAACGAAATATGAGATTCCCAATTTAACCAAACGCAATAATCTCAAAACACCAAAAATTAAGATTCCCGACAATCTCATATTCCCAGTAATCTTACATTCCCAACAATCAAATTCCCACTGATAATCTAATATTCTTCCAAACCAAACGGACCCTAAGTATTCGTATTACTGAATGACGACGTAGGAGATTATGGTTGGTTGTTGCAAAAATTAAAGTAAGTCGATAACAATATTCATTTCTCTTTTCCTGGTTTTTTGGACACAATATTCACTGCCCTCTTGGTTTTGAAGGATACTAATTTCACTTTTTATGATATATTATAATGTAATAATATACTAGTTAATTAAAAGTGTTAAGTTAAAGGTATGGGATTTCATGGAGCGTTCTAAAATCTTACTACAAATTAGAAAATCGAAATATTTGAAGGTTGGTGGGGGTGAAATTTTCAGTAATAATGATGGTAACAATATTTTCAATAATTTAATCTTAAAATTAGACAGTATCAAAATAACCAAGTAGTTATACTATTAAAAAAAATTCTTTATTTAAAATATTTTTCATAATCAATAAACATATTCTTTCTGCAATCCATCATTTAAATTTAAAGTTATTGCGAAACGTAGTCAATTATACCAAAGAATTGAGATTTAAAGTTATTGAGAAACGTAGTCAATTATACCAAAGAATTGAGATTATATTGTAGAGTATATTTGTATTTCAAGTAAAGCAATCAATATTGCATTTTACTTAACCTTTGCTAGCCTGTTATGGATGTCCGAGCGAAATAAAAATATTGCAATTTTACATGTGATAGTAAAAACGCCACGTATAAGTTGTTTTTAAAATATTATTTCAAGAAAAGCGAAACGATTATATATATATATATATATATATATATATATATATATATAAAGACTAAGTATAAAGAATTATAAATGTGTGAAATCAAATGGTTTCCGTAAATATGTGTGCGAAACCAGCACACATGTCCTATATAGTAGTAGTAGCTTTCATTCAATATTTTAGAAATTGACTTTTAGACAACATAAAAAGAGCTCAGATCAGATTCAAATGTTTGAAAGTTGAACATTTTGATTTTTTCCCCTTTAAAGAAAACAAAAGGGGGCATATATAAAAGAAGAAAAAAAAAAGAAGAAATTCCTCTCATAATTGATTAGATTAGATTAATTGTGACAACGCAACAGAGCGTTGCAATTATATTGTTACTACATTATGGAATTTAATGGAGTATGTGATTATGTTATATGTATATATATATCATATCGAGTGGGTTCCTATGCAGACTCTGCAGATGCTGACGTGTTCTCCAGCTGCAAGGTTTGTGCTACGCTTTCTTTTGGTAGCTTAATTACATATTTTGTTACCTTATTAAGGTTATGCTAATTGAATTTATTTTTAGCCTATTTTAATATGCAGATTTTGTGGGCATTGATTGTGGAGGGCTGTAATGCGCCACAATTATTATCCAAATCTTTTGGAATTCTGAGAATTTTTTAAAATTATTACCAGATTGTGTTCTCGATTTTGGGAATGCTTGCAAAGCTGCCTTCGAGTGATATATTCATCCTATAATTGTGTTCTATGCCAACTCAATAGTTGCTGTCCCATGTGTATACGTGCTGCTCGAACAGGTGCCAATACATTCGAGTGATATATTCACTGTACGTTAGTGTTTTATGACTACATAATAGTGTTCTCTGCTTTACAAACTAGCAATCTGTGGATTCAGCATGCAGGTTTCAATGCTTTTCTAATGACCAAACAGTGATATGTACAACGCATGTTAGTGTTCTCTGCTGCCATGCTCAGTGTTATGGAGTTTATTACTATTTAAGTGATCCCAGTTGCCTGTTAAGTTGTCTGAATATTTTAACCCTTCATACCATTTTATTTATCTTATTACATCCAAGAAGAGTTTCTCCTCTTATGATAGTTGTGAATTTGAGTTCTGATTAACCTTTTTATTTTAATTTTTTTTTTCCTTTTTAACCCTATTGTACTTGGTATAATGGATCTTCACCATATTCAGACACATTAGATATATTTTGCGATTCGTTAATGACAAAACATAATCAAAACAACCGACAAAATATAATGAAGAAGAAACAGTAAAAATCTGGAATTTAAATTTCCATGAAAGCTGCCAAACATGAGGTTCATTTTATAATTTTTTTGTAAACATGATGGTACCCATAAATCAGAACATACAAATAACCACATGACATCAAAACCCTATAACTTATTCTCAATAAATCTGTTCTGGCAACGAATTCAGTTATTTAAATATGATGTGTGCAAAATTGATGTATGCACTGTACGCATCCCTTACAGATTTGAATTCAATATCTTCAAAATCCCTTATATCTGCAAAGCATTAACATGAAATAATAAGACTAATACTTTTTTACAGCCCCACAAATGCATCCAATATAGCATCAACGAATGAAAGAATGAATCAGTCATATTCAAGACGTCCTTATACACATAATACCTGTTAACACTCGAGTTATACGGCTGGATCCGGATTCGACTGCAACACCAGTGTTCTTACTGCTACCTGTGATCTTTTCGGGGCAACACTCAATACAAACATCACCCGCGTCATCATGTTCCTCTAATTCATAACATGTTTGTTGTATTGAAGTATCGGAGGCATCTACAAAACCATCGACACCCGCTGCTATGCTTCCCGCGTTTGCTTCGTCATCATCGTGGGTATATGGGTAATCTCGTCCTTCTCCAACATCACCCGGAATAGAGTTTAGATCGATCATCCCCGTTCTCAATTTCCGGTGGATCCCCCCTGCTCTTTTAGATTTTCAAACGCCACAACACAAATCAAAAAACACGTCCGCCGAAGGTGAGGTTTTGCTTTCTCCGATTCTCTTTTGGAATCTATTTTGCAATCCCCACAAAGGGATGCTGCTGTAGCATGGAAGGAATCCCCTAAATTGACGTCAATCCCACTAATTTGGGTTAATAAATATCCACTTTCCATATGTTATTAATTAGCTTTAATTGGCAAAAACTGTCAGCCCACGACTCATAGCACTTCATGGCTTCCTCCAGAACACGTCTGCATATGGGGATTAATTTTTGTCAGCATAGTAACTCTATTGATATCATATACCCTTCTATAGTATACAACATTAAATACTGATCTACAGTTATGCATTATTATGATAAAATGGAAAAATACAAATGGAAAATTGTATTTCACGTTCCCTAAACGCTGCGTTTTTGTCCAATAATATACTCCGACCAAAGAATAGTGTGTAAGGACAACTAACAATGAACCGTGATAAAATGTGACAAAAAAAAAAAAATGATAAAATAAGTTCGACAAAATATCGTAACGCCTAGATATCGATCTATTGGTAAAATATTGAAAAATTTAATTAATTAATGTCAATATGTCGGGTGAGGGGCCTAACTAGTAGTTAGCCCGCCAACTCTGCCAATGTCACACACGCGTTCATATTTAATATTACAGATTAATTTTTAAAAATTGGTGTTAAATTTTGTAAATTGAAATATGTGCATTTAGAAAATATAGTAAATTAAAAATGAAAAAAAAAATTCGAGCATTTGAAATTTATTTAGAGAACTTTTCTTTTGAATCATTGCTTACGTCAGCAAAATAATAAGTCAACAAGACTCTTGAAAGATTTAAAACTTATTTTATACTCCGTCCCACTAATTTCGTCTCACTTTCCTTTTGATCCCTCTCACTCCAATTGTCACATTTCATTTTTTAGAAATAATTATATACAAACGCACTTTCGTCATATCACATTCATAAATAATTTATTAAAATTTAAAAAATACACAACTATCACATTACACATAATCAATTAACATCCAAACTCATTATAATCACATTATATAAATTCCTAATTTATCCCCACTTTTACACTAATATACTATTACATTAAATGCTAATTATCCCCATATAAAATACCGTATCTAAAAGTTTTGGAACACTTTTAACGAGATGGACCCATGGAGGGAGTATAAGGAACCAAACCACCCTAAACCCAAAATTAAAGAAAGAAGCGGAAGAATATATCTATTAATTTAACAAATTGTAAAGACTAGTGGGTGATCACTTGTCACTTTTATGGGGTTGGCTGATTGCGCACATGTCCCATTCAAGTTACAAATTAATACTAATACTTTTATTAATGAAGCAAAAAGTTCATTTCATTATTATTATTATTATTATTATTATGTAAGTGTGCATATATAGAACCATTAGCGTTCAATGATTTGTGGAGAAAGTTTCAAAATCTCGTGTCTTCTTAGTACCAAAATTTCAATATGTGCAAAAACGGACACATTTAGTGGTTAGTAATAACGTCCTATTTGCTAATTGCAAGTGATCAGAAGTAAAAACACGTTTAAACTATATTCAATTCCTTGATGGAATTGTGGAGTGAATTGAAATAAGAGCAAAACGTAGTCAAATTAAACAGCAAGTTGGGATTTAGGAGTGCCGTCTCGCTCAATCTATTCATACACATGCATACAAGGTATGAAAAAAAAAGAGAGATTATATTGTGCGTAGCTGAAATTAACGCTTATCAATTCCAAATTTGTCGGTTTAAGCATATCTTGAGAGATGACAATGCTGTAGCGGATAGACTTGTTAAGATGTGAGTTGAAAGTTAGTCATTTTATATGATTTGAGCTTTTTCACCAGACTCTTACTGGCCTCATTTTTTAGTTGCATGTTGCTAGCTAGGTTTCTTTTCGGGAAAAAAATTATTTATGACGTGCATGTGAGCATGTCCATGGACGGAAATTAATGTGGCGGGAGACTTAATTAATAAAGACAGAAATATTATAGTAAGACTTATTAAGTCTCCCGCCCAATATGTGTGGCTTCTTTTTTTTTTTCTTTTTTCTTTTTTTTGTTATTGTATAGTATATACTATATAGTTATATACTTCAGTCTCTAATATTATACTCCCTTCGTTTCTTTTTAATTGTCTATTTTAGCTCAATTTCAATAACCAATGTTTGCATTAATTAACTCATAAATTTATATTTTTACCCTTCAACTAAACTCATTCTTAATAAATGTCAACAAATAGCATTTATGTAAAGTGAAGGACAATCTAGTAAAAATATAGCATAACTACCTATAACTACCTAAACATGACAATTATTTTGGAACGTTTTTTACTCTCTAAAAAGACAACTAAAAAGGAATGGATGGAGTAAGGCTTGTTGTGGAGAAATTAATATGGCGGGAGACTTAATTAATACTGTAAAGACAAAGAAATAATTTTGGATATTTTACACTCATGAATTTAAATACACTGTTAATATTTATTTAATAAGAGTTAACTTTGGATAATTTTTCAATCCATCCAGTTGATTTAGATAACTTTGGATACTCCACTTCATATTTTTGTAAGAGCCGAAATAGACAACAATATAGAAACGGAAAAAGAGAAAAGTAAAGTAGAAATAAAAAAAAAAAGCCTGGAGCTACAAAAAATAAAAAACTCAAATTCTTGGGAACCACACGCTTTATGAATCCGATGCTAAAGCCCCACAAACAAAGTCCGGTGAAAACAATATGTAGTATTTGTTGAAGGATGATATCAAAACTTCAATCAAAGTCCAATTAATCCCTACCGTTCAAAATTATTGCTTAAAATCATCTATTTCTAGAATACTTCTCAATTACTATTAGGAAGTCCAATTCATGTTATTGAAATGTCGTTCTTTATTCTTTGATTTGGAATTGAAATATCAAATCTGTATCTTTTACTAGGAAAGTTTAACTTGTCATGGCAAAATGGGACCATATATCTGAACTTCTGGTCGTCTTCTAGATACACTAGTTCTAGTATCCATCAATATACGTACTGCGGATGTTTCAATAATTTTTCTCAGATAATTTCAAAAGGATGATAGTGTCTCTTATAAATTTAGAATTGTATAATACCTCATATAGCACATCATAGTATGAGAACAACGTAATAACTACTTCATAATTAGCACACTTAATTTTATTTTATTTTTTAAAAAAAATAAATAGTGGAATGGTTTAAAAAGGAAAACGTAGTGGAAACTCTCTGGTTCCTTTGCTATGGTGGAAATGGATGCAGGGTATTTCTGCGTGAAGTTTGATTTGGCCCCCGACCGCATAAAAGTTCTTAATGATGGACCGTGGATGGTCTTCGACAGCTACCTTACAGTCTTCCCATGGCGGGCAAACTTTGTGGCAGACGAGTACACCCCCCGAAAGACCGTGGTGTGGGCTCGATTCCCGGGTCTATGCTTAGAACACTATGAAGAATACATCCTCACCACCCTTGCCAAGGCACTTGGAACCCCAGTCCGGGTGGATAATATGAGTAAGGGAGTAAACCGAGATCGCTATGCTCGTGTCTGCGTGGAGATAGACCTTGACTTGCCATTAGTATCCAGTGTGTTCTTTGGTGGGCGGTGGCAAAAGGTGGCGTATGAAGGGCTTCAACTCTTGTGCCCATCATGCCAATGTTACGGTCATGAGGTTGCGAGATGTCCGGTTAAGGGGGCGGTGGCGCGTGAGTCTCACATTGTGGAACGAGCACTTACTGCTCGGGACCCCGACGCGGAAAGTCAGGAAGTGCACAAGGATTCCGCGAACGTGCACAAGGAAAGGCAGCGTGATCCCCGGCATAACATGGAAACTGAATCCACGACCAAAATAACAGATTCGGCTGAATCTGTTCCATCCGCAAGCATTCCACTCCAGCCCAATGGAGAGGAGTGGATCAAGGTTGTCCGAAAAAAGCCTGTTGGGCCAAAGAAAGATAATGCCCAACCAATGTTGAAAGGAAAAGGTAAGGCTACGAATGGGCCAGCCCTCACTCAACCTGGGCCCAAGAGCCTCTTACGCAGAGACACCCCCCCATCTCGTTCCTTTGGTTCTCAACCTCGGCAGATTCCAGAAGCACAGAACTCCCTTCAAACCAATAATCCCTTCTCCGGTAAGAGAGCTCGTATAGTAGGAGGCGAAAGCAATGATGAAGGTCGTTGGGCTGCACTGGAGACGTCACCCTCTGCTCCGGATGGCGAGCCGCCGGACGGAGCAACTGCAATGCAAAGTTGAAATTGGGTATTTCCCACCCTTTCCTACCTGAATTTCATTTAATTCTATGGATTTTACACAACTACGAATATTATCTTGGAATGTTGGTGGGTTCTTGAGTGCCCGTAGATGGCTAGGAGATGTTCTCTGACAGAACAATCCTGAATTATTGTTCCTATTTGAAACTCAAATTCCTTTTGTTAAGGCAAGCATATGGCTTTCTAATGAGGGGTTTGTGCCCCTCTTTATCCAAGAAGCAATTGGGAAATCCGGAGGTATATGGATTCTGTACCGTTTTGGAGTTACTTTTCAGGTTACTCTCTTTGATGTCCAAGACCGACTCATCACCATTGAACTCTCCAGTGGCTCTCACAACTGGTTTGCCACGGCTCTCTATGCTTCTCCACGACACCATGAGCGTCGGCTTAATTGGGAGGCCCTCAAAACTCTAGCAGATGCAATCAATGGAGCTTGGATTGTCCTGGGAGACTGGAATCAAATCCTTGACTCCACTGAGGTCCGTGGAGGTATCTATAATATATCCAGAGCTGAAGAGCTTAAGGAATTACTGGACTCTTGTAACCTTCACACGATCAATATTCAAGGGGGGTGTTATACTTGGTCTCGACCTATTGGAGATTCTCAGCGCATCTATAAACGATTGGATCGTGGAGTTATTAACACTGACTGGTTGAACATTTTCCCTGAGGGCTACGTTCAGATTCTATCTAATGAGGGATCGGATCACCAACCTCTTTTGCTTCATTGTGGTAATCAGCAGGACAAGCAGTATATCAAGCCATTTCGTTGGGAAGTGGCTTGGACTGAGATCCCCGGCTACTCCAATCTGATAAAGGACACATGGGGCCTCCCTCATAGTTCTCCTTCTATTTGCTGTCGACTGAATCAGATCAGGGATGCATCCAAGGAATTTCAGAAAACTCATGGGGGGAATTTCAAATGGCGTAAGCTTAAAATTCTCAAACGACTGGAGGGCATCAGCCGTACCCTTACTCATGTGGACTCTATTCGCCTTTCTATATTGGAGCTGGAACTTCGTAAAGAATATGATTCCATCCTCAAACAAGAAGAGCTTTTTTGGCATCAAAGAGCTCGAGAGAAATGGATCCGGTGTGGGGATAGAAATACCACCTACTTCCACAGCCGTGTCAAATGGCGTCGCCATAGGGAGCGTATCCATGGACTGTTCTTACCTGATGGATCCTGGTGCGAGGATACCACTTCCCTTGGCATTCATGCTCGAAGTTACTTCCAGGCCCTCTTCCATAACCCCACAGATGAGATTAGCCAGAACAATGCCCTGCTCCCTCCCCTGGTCCCTGTTCCGAGCGAGGACCATGTTCATCTTGGGGCTCCGCCAATATTTGACGAGGTGAACAATGTGATGAAGACTGTTAATGGCTACTCCGCCCCGGGGCCAGATGGTTTCCCAGGCTCTTTCTACAAGCGCTTCTGGGATACGGTTGGGCCCTCCGTGAGTCATTTTGTATCGGAAGCCTTTACAACTTGTATTATTCCAGCTGAAATTATGCAAGCACACATCTGCCTTATCCCGAAGGTGCCTCACCCTACTAGTTTTCAACAGTTTCGCCCGATCACCCTTTGCAACATGCTATATAAGATTCTGACCAAGGTGATTGTCTCCCGTCTTCGGCCCATCCTCCAGTCTTCCATTTCCTCCCACCAGGCGGCCTTCTTACCAGGCAGGGGTCCAACAGATAATGCAGTTATCCTTCAAGAGTTAATCAGCCACATGACAGGGTCTCGACATGCTTTAAGCGCTGCCATCTTCAAAATTGACATCGCTAAAGCTTTCGATAACGTGCAATGGGGCTTTCTGGAACTCTGCTTAAGAGAATTAAACCTTCCGGGGTCTCTCACCCGTCTTATTATGCATTGTGTCACCTCTGCATCCTTTTCCATTCTGTGGAACGGACAACCACTTCAACCTTTTTCCCCAGGTAAAGGTTTGCGTCAGGGGGACCCCCTGTCCCCGTATTTGTTTTTGGTGGTGATGGAAAAACTCTCCATTCTCATCCAATCTTTGGTGGCTTGTGGCGATTGGAAGGCCATCAAACTGTCACGCAAAGGGGTTGGTGTCTCACATCTTCTATTTGCCGATGATCTCATCCTTTGCAGCATGCTTGAACATCGTAGCCTGCTCACGGTTAAGGCTGCCTTGGACGACTTCGCTGCCGCCTCGGGTCTGCTGCCTAACATCCTTAAATCCACAGTTTTCACCTCTCAGAATACAAGTACTCCGACCAAGCTATGGATTTCAGACACTCTGCAATTTCCAGTGGTTGACTCTTTTGATAAATACTTGGGGTTCCCTCTCCTTTTAGGGAGACACAGAATTCGGGATTTTGCCTTCATCCTCGATAGGATGGATGCTCGCCATGAGAGTTGGGCTTGCAAGACACTCAATAAAGCAGGGAGACTCACCTTATGTCGGTCGATTCTTGCCTCCATCCCGACCTATTTTATGCAAATCCATTGGCTCCCGGAAGGAGTTTGCACCGCCATCGACAGGAAGATTAGTCGCTTCCTCTGGAAAGATAACACCGGGAAAGGGATGCATCTTGTTAGCTGGGACAAGGTTGCACGTCCAAAGTGGCAGGGGGGTCTTGGCCTCAGGAAAGCTCGGCTAATGAACGTTGCCTTATTGGGGAAATTACTTTGGAACCTGATGCACTCCCCTTCTAAGTTGTGGGTTAAGCTTCTGGGAAGTGAAACACCTACTCACTCATTTCCTCCTGTTTGCCCTACCTACAACCGTGGCAACCTGTCCCGATTACTGAAGAAGATTATTCCCCTTCTCAAGGGGGGTTTTTCTCTCCGTCTTGGTGCTGGTAGAGCCTCATTATGGTTCTCCGAATGGTGGCATGGGAAGCAAATCGGCCCCCAGCTTCCATTCGTCGCTACCCAAGATTTGGATGCTCGTGTTAAAGATATCATCATCGAAGGCAAATGGGATTGGTCTGCCCTCTATACCGTCATTCCCACTGAGCTTCAGCAGCAACTTCACGCCACTGTCCCTCCCCGATTGCATGACTCCCTGCCGGATCTCTGGGTCTGGAACACTAGCTCCAATGGCATTTACACAGCGCGGGCTGCCTATCACTTCCTAGCTAACACGGAAGCCTCCATCCCAGGTTAGAAGTGGCTTTGGAAGATCTCTCTTCCCGAAAAAATCTGCTTCTTTCTTTGGCTTGTGAGCCATGGATCCCTCCCCGTCAATACTACTCGGTTTCATCGTGGAATCTCCTCCTGTCCACTATGTGTGCTATGTGGTGATATGCAAGAAGATTGGTCCCATTGTCTTTTCTACTGTAGGTGGGTTTCTCAACTCTGGTCCTCCCTCAACATTTTCATTCCTGGGGATTGTGCAGGGGTCCCTAAAGAAGACATCAAACTATTCCTTCAAGGTATGTCCAGGACCTATGGCTCCATCTTTGTTGCTGCGCTCTGGAAAATTTGGTTGGAGAGAAATGCCCGAATATTCCAAGGTAATCAAAAGCCCCTTTGGCTCATCAAACGAGATATCTGGCTCCTCTCCATGGAACTTAATAATGCTGGTACGGTGCATGGGGCTCGGACTGTGCAAACCCGTTGGGTAACATGGAATAACTTGGAGCAGCCTGGAACTATTCTTCATGTTGACGGTAGTTCGCTTGGGAACCCTGGCAGAGCAGGCTTTGGGTTTGTTGTTCGAAATAATGATCGGCCAATGGATAGGTGGGGGTTGTGGTCATCTTGGTACGGCCACTAACAGTCTCGCAGAAGTCTATGCTTTGTTCTATGGCCTTCAGTATACTAGCCATCTGGGGATCACCCATATCTCTTGCTATTCTGATTCTCTGATGACTATAAACTCCTTAGATACTTGGGATAAATACCATCCTTTTGCAGCCATTCTGAAACAGATTCAAGACCTCAGGAATTCTTTTGCAGTGTGCCACATCCATCATATCCTACGCGAAGGAAATAAAGTTGCCGATACGCTTGCTAAGCATGGAGCTTCGATTGACAGCTTCTACACCAGGTGGGCGTTTCCCCCGGACTTCGTCACTGGGGATCTTGCTGCGGATGCCGCCGGCATTGTGTTCCCCCGTCACTAGCTCCTTTTGTTTCTAGTTCTCTAGCTTAATCTTTTCCTTTCGTTTTTTATCTTTATTTTCTGGCTCCGGCTGTACCCAAAAAAAAAGGAAAACGTAGTTGAAGATAGTTGGAATGGTTTAAAAATAAATTTAAATAGTGGAATTGATTGGGGTTTCGAAGAGGCATGGCTGAATCACCTTCATGCACAATATAATCTGTGGCGCAGCAGATGAAGATAGTTGGCAATTGTTCTTCGAGTGCAACTGGGCTAAAGATACTTGGCGGCGTTTGGGGTTTGGCTGGCCGCTCCCAACTCAAGTCCATGCAAATGATATTCCTTCCCTGTTATACAACCTGTGTAGAAAGTGGACAGGAGATTGCTTGGCTGCGCTTTGGATCATTTGGCAGGACCGTAATGATTTCTGCATGCGAGGGGAAGCGGTTAATAGTTTCACTGCCATGTGCAAAGCTCGATCCCTTGGCCGGATTCTTGATCAGATCTTTATGGAACGTCCCAAGATTGCTGGGATGTGCTTAGTATCATGGAACCCATCGTGTCATGGGGGCATCTTGTTACATGTTGACGAAAGCTCCCTTGGAAACCCAGTCCCGACCGGTTTTGGGGGCATTATCCGCACAGGTGATGGCCAGTGGGTGGAGGGTTTTTCTGGCTCTATTGGCATAAGCTCCAATTTGATGGAGGAGGTTGTTGGCATATGGAGTAGGGGTGTGTATCGGCCGGTTCGGTTAACCGAACCGAACCAAAATCCAAAACCGAATTTTTTCTAAAAACCAAAACTGAACCAAAATTATTGAAAACCGAAATAACCGCACCGAAATATTTCGGTTCGGTTATACCGGTTAACCGAACCGAACTGAACTGTTTTTCTAAAAAATAAAATATTTTTGCTCAAAACATCTCTATTACCATTTTCAAATCTGTAAATTCGCCATGTCAAACAAAAACATCATATCTACATATAACTATAAGTGCATATAATACTAAACCATTCCAAATTGCATTGTTCAAATTACACACAAATGAAATGACAAAATAAAGAGACAGTCACCGAATAGTTTAAATACGAAACAATATAAAAGTTTCAAAACTCTCAAGAGTAGTTCTCACTTCTCATCCACACAAACAGTCACCGAATAGGGGTATTATTTTGTGTTTATTATATAATGGCACAATGTATTTTATATTTTTTTAAAATATATTATTCAAATTTCGGTTCGGTTCGGTTAACCGAATTGTAGATTTTTTAAAACAAAAAACCGAACCGAAAACCAAAATTTTGGATTTTCAAAACCAAAAACTAAATCGAAATCCAAAAACCGAACCATATTACAAAATTCGGTTCGGTTCGGTAGGATTGTTCGGTTTCGACCGAAATTTGCACACCCCTAATATGGAGAGGTGTTCGTGTCCTTCACTAAAAAGGAGTGGTTGAAGCGGCTTGCTTCTCCGACTCTCAAGAAACCGTTAGACTTATTCAACAAGATGTCCCCGAAAGTCATTTACTGTTCCCATTGTTGAGTAACATCCGTGAGCTGCTGCTTCTTCGCCGGGCTATAAATGGACCCATCTCCTCCGGGAAAGGAATATGGTAGCTGATGCGCTAGCTAAAAAGGGTGCAAAATCTTTGGAGTTTTACACCGCTTGGATCTTTCTACCGGATGATGTCCGGAACTGTCTCGTGGCTGATGCCTTGGGAGCCTCGTTCCCTCGGTTTTAAATTTTTGTCTTTGTTCCTTCTTTTCCTTTCTTGCTGCAGTGTTTTATAGTTTTCTTCTTTGCCGACGTTTTAACGTCACCATTAAAAAAAAAAAAGAAAAAAAAAAGAAAAGAGTCATGCAGACTTATATTATTGATATATGTAAGTTTCGCTCATTTTTTAGCTAATTCTCAAGATCACACCATATATATGTGTATGTATGTAGATGTCGAGGTATTGCATTATTCCCCATTTGATAAGGCAACATCCTCGTTACGCCTTAATCAATACTTCAATTCCCCATTTATAAAATTGGGAATTGGAATCTCACCCACTCATTTATCGCTTCAAGGTTTGTTTTTAAGACCGTCCACCACAAGGCTCAAAACTTACCCTAAAATATTACCCATTCAGAATTCAATACAACATAGTAATTCTCTTGGAGTCACATATATATGTTTGTGAATTGCGATTTGACAATTTTAGAAGATATGCGTACGTGTGGGGTTCGAGGGTTAACAGAAATAGGAGTAATATAGAAGTGTGGATTTTTATTCTGTCAAATGTTTTTTGCGTCACTGCACACACAAGCAACCAAACATAATTACGTCAATATTGATTTTATTTTCCTATTATTATGGAACACGCCTTCAATTCTTTATGGAGTATATTATTATAGTTATAAATTTAACTTTAATGATTTTTTTATGAAGGCAAAATGAAGTTCAATCAAAATCACTGATATCTAACAATATAAGGATAAATAATTAAGCTGATAAATGATAAATCCTTTTTATTAATTCCATGGTTGAAATAAAAAGGTAATTGGCCACGTAAGAAGAAAAACTCTCCAAATTTATGGAGGAGAAGATAAGAATGCCCTCAAATTTATGCATCATCCATCTTAAATAAATAAACTATAAAAACCTAGCTATAGATATACTCCCTCCTCCCTTCAGTTTTATTTGCCGACTTTTATTTTTAAAATGTTCGATTATTCAATTTTAATTTTATTTTATTACAAATGCATAATAAAAATAAATTCGACTTTGGCTCAGCTTATTTAGTTCAAACTCAATTCGTTTAGACTTGTTCGACTCAATTAAATATTTATTTGAATTTAGTCATAAAATGTTTATAAAATAAATAAATTAAAATTAAAACTTTATAAAATAAATAATAATTATAAATAATAATATAGAATTATAAAAATACATTCTTAACAAACATTTACGAATAATTTCGAACTGTTCGAGAATAAACCTCATCTTCGTTCGTTAAAGCAAACGAGCTTGAGTTTGTATCGATCGAGTTCGGTTTTGTTAAACTTCACAAACGAACAATTACCGAATGAATATGAGTCGAACCGAGTTTTGCTAACAAACTGTTTGTTTTTTCTTCATACATGAAGGCTACAATCCCTTTTATTTAGGGCACAAGATGGATTTATTTTAAAATGCTCTCTCTTATATTTAAAGACAAATACTTTGAGCTACTTCCCAGTGTTTGGAGCCAAGTCCAAGAAAGAATACATGGGGTACATTTTCCCAACATTTAATTTAGTAAACCCTTTACCTATATGTAGTTTTAAAATGACCTCCACATATTTTTGGACCATGAAAAAATTAAAATGACATCCACGTCCACATAAATTAAATAGCAATTAAGTGAGTGCTTGATTTCTAATGTAAGGTATTTAATATTACTATTAATATGTTATGCAAAAAAAAATATTACTATTAATAAATAGATAGAGATTATGATGGGGTTTGGAATTTGGATAGGGGCGGAACAAGCGACATTAAAAGTAGTATTGATGTGCTGATCCGATAAAATGTGTGCTGTAAATTTAATAATATTTGAACTGTATAAAAATACCTACCACATACAAAAGACAATATATAAAATACTACTTCGGCATTTCACCATCTAAACCCAATCCATTATGATGCACTTTTAAAAAGCTATTGATGAATTTATTTGAGTCAATTAGTTTGTCCCGAAACAAAAATTAAGATTGTATTTGCTCATGAGAGAATCTTGTAAGTACCATTTATGAATGATGTGTTGGTGCTTGGACGAATTTATATAAAACTAAACATGGGGCACGTTGAGGTCACGCGACCTGGACTTGTACCAAACCTTTAGGCTTTACCTAACAATCAATTGTAAATTGCGAGTTTTTGTTGCAAGAAAAGGGACCGACTGTACAATTCACCAATCGCCAATCACCATACGAATTTACCAAACCTCGCAAAATTGGGTATAATTGGGTTTGGCGTATTCACATTCAAGAAATTGAAAGGGAAATTGCATTTGCATTTTTGCAAAATTGCGTCTTTGCCTTTTTTGCCTTTGCCTGCAGCGGTACAGCCTACCTACCCTCCTTCAACTACTCCCTTTTTACTGGGCGCACACCCACCGCACCAAGCCACCAACAACGCACAACCCGTTTGTCGCAAGCTTCAATTCTGAGTTTTATTGGGATTTTGGGCTCCTCTTCTTTTACTTGTTTGCCTCTGAAATACGTTCTTCTTTGCTTCCTCTTCTTGTTGTTGGCTTTGGCTTTTGAATTCTAAAATGGAGGCAAAGTTGTTGGGAGCGGGAACACCATCTTCGTCCATGTTTGCCCCTTGCGGTTCCAAATTCACGAGGCCCGGTTGCGTTTTCGCCGGGAATTCATGGCAAACCAGGCGCTTCGTTGGGTTTCAGGATACAGTGTGTTCGATGAAGGGCATTGTACCAATTAAAGCTACTATGGCTACTGCTGGGTATAATTCTTTTTGTTTATTGGATTCAATTGTTTTTTGTGCTGCGTTTTCCTGGGATTGAAGAGATTACTATTCCTGCTTTAGGGTTTTGTTGATGTTTATGTCGAGGTTGGCTGATTGAATTGAGGTTTCTGTGATGTGAATTCTTTGTTGTCCTCCATATTTCCATAATTCTATATCATTTGGTTAGATAATGGTGCTCCATGTTACGGTAATTAAGGCCCTAAATGATCAATTAAGAGGTTCCTTTATTCGATCATAACAGATTTAATTGACTAATCAAGCACCCTGGATTAATCAAATGCTAATAACCATATGAAATAGAAGTGTGTTTCGATAATATGAATCATCCAGACATGCAAAATTAACACCCAAGAAAAGGCCCTCTATGATTTTGTATGTTGCAAATTAGGCACCTTGTCTGCAGCTGCAATTTCCTAATTTAGATGCATTGCATTGCGGCAGATATCTTTCGGCAATTTTGGGCCGTCAGAGCGTTGTATGTTTAAAGTTACACTGCGTGCTTTAATGTTTCTTCGATCATTAATGTTGCTACTGCGTGTTTATAGATATTTCACCGGAGAATAGCTATCACAGTGGGAGTTGTTCTTCAAATATGTTTCAGTTTAGACATATTCTGTTTCTTTTCTTCATGAATGTTACATAAATATAGTATATTGTTCCTGTATGCTGTTTGTTTGATTTGTGCGATAGAGCCACTTCATCTTTTCCTTAATGTAATATTTGTTTTGTTTCCAGGTTGGCACCCAAACAGAGGGTAGACGAGACTGAGAGTTACACTCTGGAGGGGATCAGAAACTCGTTGATTAGGCAAGAGGATAGCATTATATTCAGTCTTGTGGAGAGAGCTCAGTTTTCGTACAATGAAGAGACATATGACCCCAGTGCTTTCCCTATAAGCGGATTCCATGGCTCGTTGGTTGAGTACATGATCAAAGAAACCGAAAAGCTTCATGCGAAGGTAGCCTTTGAACATTATTTGAACATTTTAACTATTGATTTGAGAACACATCTAATCAGAGCTGTATAGATGGGAAGGTATCGGAGCCCAGATGAGCATCCTTTCTTCCCCAACGATTTACCCACTCCAGTGTTGCCTCCAATGAAGTATCCACAGGTACCAATGTCTCCCCACGCACTTGCACTAGAAAATCATCCAATATTTTGTTCAATTGCAACAATAGTGCTAGCTGTGCCTATCTATTGCAGAACTTAATCTATATTCAATTGATTATTTCACCCTAAAATGTTTTCAAGCCCCCAAGAAAATGGCCTTTTACTTGTGTTGGTTTTCTCTTGATCAGTGCCTGCAGGTTTCTGTGGATTTACCTCCTCAATTTCAAGTTTTTGGCTGCTTTTTGCACATTTGATAACTTGGCTCTTTAATGGAAAATTTACAGGTTCTGCATCCTGCAGCCGATTCGATTAACATCAATATCAAAGTGTGGGACATGTACTTCAAAAATCTCCTACCTAGATTAGTTAAACAAGGTGATGATGGAAACTATGGATCAGCTGCCAATTGCGACACAATTTGCTTGCAGGTGTGGAACTTTTCATTCTCCACAGAATGACATTCAGCCCAAACTGTTTTGTCCTCCATGAATTTTATGTGGACTATCTGTGCATCTTCTAATTATTAAAAAGTTTCACATTCACTTTCATAGGTTCTGTCAAAGAGAATCCACTACGGTAAATTTGTAGCAGAAGCAAAATTCCGGGCATCCCCTGATGTTTACGAAGCTGCCATTATAGCGCAAGTAAGTTTGCTAAAGCTTACCTTACCAATAATTCAAGCATTGCTAAACACCACAGTTCACCAAATACTTTCCTAACACATCACAGGACAGAGATCAGCTGATGAATCTCCTGACATACCCTGAAGTCGAAGAGGCAATCAAAAGGAGAGTGGAGATAAAAACCCGAAGATGTGGTCAAGAAGTCACTGCCGAAGAAGTTGGTGGTGGCAGTGATCCAGTCTACAAAATAAACCCAGGCCTGGTTGGTAATCTGTATCGCGATTGGATCATGCCTCTTACGAAGCAAGTCCAGGTCGAGTATCTGCTAAGAAGACTGGATTGATTCACACAGGGGAATTAAACCAATTTCATCTGGAGGTTTTGTGCAGCCCTGTTAATATGTGCGCGCCTAGTTTCAGTACTATCTGCATTTCCCCTCTCTGCTGTCTGATTTATATAGTAGTGTAACTCAATAATTGACCTGGTTAGTGTGTCATATGTTGATATGGTGTGCATTGAAAATGTGTTGATCAATGGATGGTGGGTGCAAATATGTTGTTGAAGCCTTGAAAGGAATCAACTGATTTTTCAATCATTGATTGTTTAACGACAATTTTAGTAAATACATCCAACATATTCAATGCTGTCTGAACGCATCCAAATTTATTAGAGATTGTCTTAGTTAGTTAGTTATTCGAATTCAAGCTTCACGTGGCCAATCCGATTTCTGTAATGGCATAACAATTGCCAGCAGGTGCATGCAGTGCTAAAAATGATGCGTAGCCCTTTGTAAAGTGATGTATAAGCTTTATAAAGTGATGTATAGACTGTAGTTTGTTTTTTTTATTAGTTTTTGGTTCATAACCTCCATCCATCACTTTTTTATACTCACACATCATTTCATATATACATATCTATCACTTTTGAATGTGCCAGCACCTAGAGGCCGACATCACCCAAATGTTTTCCTCACGTGCCAAATGTAGTTGTGACTTGGGATTCATTTACAATGTTTATGTAAGGGAACCCCCTTGGATCCCATTTTGTGTTTTAGGTTTTTGTCATATTCTCTGATTTTTTTTCTTCTTAATGTTAGGAGTTAGGTCTCTGTCTTCCCTGATTGCACTAAAAACGGAAAAAAGACAAACAAGTTGCCTCAGATTAAGGGTCTGTTCTGCAGCTCTGTAGCTGTGAGCTGTAGCTGCGAGCTGGAGCTGTAGGGAGCTGAAGCTGTAGGGAGCTGTAGCTGTCAGTTTTATTTAAGTGTTCTGTACAACTAGCTGTAGCTGTCAAAAAATATATGAAATGACATAAAAGGACAAACATTAATGTAGACTATTGGGTAGTTAGTTAGTTATTGGGATAAAATTGTAATTGCTCAACAATAAGCTAGGAGCTTATTTTTTAAAGCTACTACAAGTAGCTTCTAAAAAGAAGCTTCCAAAAGCTCCCATAAGCTCCTAAAAGCTAGTGTGCAGAACGGAGCTTTTATTTTAAAATAAAAGCTAAAACTACCAAAAGCTCCCAAAAGCTGCGTGCAGAACATACCCTAAGGCTTGAAGCATGGAGCGGTAGTTTTAGTTAATAGGCGTATCTTTTAAATTAAAAAATATTAATAAATGTTTATTAATTACAAGGTCAAATGTTAATTTTGAGAGGTTGTCAAGTGTCGGGAATAGCTTAAATTTTTATTTTTTTTAAACGGTGATACTCATGTGTCGGCAAAGGTGTGTGGGAGCACAAACCACACAAATTATAAAGGGGATAAAGGGGAGGGATAGGGGACCGGGTGGGGATCGAAACCCCAAACCTATGGTTGGGAGACGGGGACTTGACCACTAGAATAAGTCCCCAACCCCTGAACAGCTTTAAATTTGACTATCAACAAAAACACAATTTCAATCATGGTTTCTCGGATTCTGATTTATATTCCATTTTTCTTGACGAATAATTTATGCCAATATTTTGATATGTAAAATGAAAAATAAACGTGACTATAAATTAAAGTATTGTAGAACATCATGATTTTTATTTTTTACTTCTTCTGTTTTTTAATATTTGCTACGGACCTACCCACTGCGTAGTCCAATTTACCAAATCATTAGTAACTTAATTTCAGTACAATTAAAAAATTCTAGAAATTTGCTATCTAATAACTATAATAACTATAAGATGAGACGAATCTAACAATATATATCACGTGGCTATATTTTACTTGTATAACTATGATAAAATTTTAAGTCAAAGTGTTTGTGTGATGAGTGCCACATTTGCAAATGTTAGCAATCTTTAAAAAAAAAGTAGGAAATATTTTTTATTTTTTTATTTTATTTTTTATAATTTTTTGAATGTGGAACATCATGATTTAGCGGATCATACTTTAGGTGATGCATGCTGTATATACTTTTCACACGTGACTATTTCATATTATTGGATATGTACAAAATGATTTAAACTTTCAATGTATAGAATATTTTAATATTTGTTTTGGCGACGAAAATTTTAATATTGATAACGATTGTTTTGAGTACTTAAATTTGCAAAATATTGCCTAGAGTATACTAAAAAAATCAATAAATAAATAAATAAATTGATAGTGTAATTAAAATGGAATATAAACCCAAAACTATGCTCAACCATAGGTTTTAATTGAGTTGGTCCGAGGAACAAATTGTGAAATAATATGCTTTCCAAATTCATCATTACTAACAGGAAAGGCCTGCAACTACATTGGCTCCCCGCCTTACCTTATGCCGGGCGGTCCTCGCAGCTATTCCCACTTACTTCATGCAACTACATTGGCTCCCCGAAGGTGTGTGTAACGCGATTGACAAGAAAATTAATAGATTTTCTTTGGAAGGATCGTAACGGGAAAGGCCTGCACTTGATCAGTTGGGACAAAGTGGCCACCTCGCGGAGAACTGGAGGCCTTGGTTTGAGACGCGCGAGGGGGATGAATGTTGCCCTCTTAGGGAAAATTCTCTGGAATCTGCTTCACTCCAATGACAAGCCTTGGGTGCTGCTGTTAAAAGAAAAGTTTTGTCAGGCGGACTTCTTATTTGAGCCTCCCCCTACCAGACATGTCCCATGTGATCAGCCTGATCAACAAAATTGCACCCTCTCTGGGCAAAGGCTTTAAACTCAGGCTCGGATGTGGCTCATCTTCCCTTTGGTTTAATAAATGGTGGAACAACACCCATCTAGGATCCCAGATGCCCGCTATAGCTACACAGGATATGGACCTGAAGGTCAGTGACATTATAGCTGACAACACATGGAGTTGGAAAGGAGTTTACTCTGTGATGCCAGATGAATTACTTAAAGCCATATGTGAATCGCCACCTCCACTTTTACATGCCACCGCCTCGGACCTCTGGGTCTGGAACCACACCCCCTCAGGCTGCTACACGGTCAGCTCGGCTTACAAGCTCCTCACCTCGCCTGGAGCTGAGACCACCGACTGGAAATGGATATGGAATTCTAAGATCCCGGAGAAATTTGGCTTCCTCCTGTGGCTGCTCTCCCACGAAGCTCTACCGGTCAATGCCCTCCGCTTCCAGCGTCACTTGGCAACATCCCCACTGTGCACCCTTTGCGGCACCCATAGGGAGACTTGGGCCCATTGTTTTTTCTACTGCGACTGGGCTAGAATGGTCTGGAGAGGTCTCAAGATTCCCATCCCAGGCGATTGTGAACTCATACCTAGAGAGGACATCCGAGGCTTCCTCCACGCAATGGTCCGCCTCTATGGGAATGGGTTAATAGCTGCGATATGGACCTTATGGCTCGAGAGAAATGCCCGAATCTTTCGGGGCAAACAACGGACGAATTGGCTCCTTACCAGGGAAATATGGAGACTGGCCTCTGAACTGGATAAAGCCGGAGCCACAGCATACCCGACACTAGCTATGGTAAGGTGGGTTCACTGGAATGAGCACCGAGAGACTGGTATCTTACTTCATGTTGACGGGAGCTCGAGGGGTAACCCGGGGAAGTCTGGCTACGGGTTTGTCGTCCGGCATGGGGATGGCAAATGGTTGGGGGGAGGCTGCGGTTACTTGGGGTTACATAGCAATACTTTCGTAGAGCTGTCTGCATTGGCCAAAGGGTTAAGCTATGTTAAGAACATGGGAGTGCAGAAAGTTAGCTGTTACACGGACTCTAAACTTGCCATGGAAACTCTTGAATCCTGCCATCGATTCAATCTGTTTGCTAGTCTTATTCTGCACATCCAGGAGCTGCGAGGATCCTTCCTGCAGTGCACAATCCACCACATCCTCCGCGAAGGAAATAGAGTTGCCGATTCGTTGGCCAAACATGGGGCGTCCATTGAGGATTTCTACCCCACGTGGGCCTTTCCCCCGGATTTTGCTCGCAGGGACATAGCGGCGGATGCGTCCGACGTCTGGTTCCCTCGCCTCTAGTTTCCTTTGTTTCGGGCTGTTTTTTGTTTGTATTTTTCTTTTTCTACCTTGTTTTCCGGCTTCGGCTTCTCAAAAAAAAAAAACAAATTGATTCGCTCCCAAACATTTCAAAATCTATAAATTTTATAAATCCATATTCTTTTAAATCATAATGTGCTCTAGAATAACTACTTACAGTGGCGGAACCAGGATTTCAATCCAGGGTGTGCGGAAATTTAAATAAAATTAAAATATTATGCAACAATAATCAAACTATATTTTTTTATCATTCAAAATATCAATTACAATACTCTTCGACGTACCAACATTTCTTGAAAATAATTCATGACTTCATCTGCATTTACCAATAATGGATCATTCAATTTCTCATCACCCATTCGATTACGCAAGTCGGATTTGACAATCTTCATTGCAGCCAAGCAATTCAAAGAAAGATGATGTTTTTTTTTTGGGTGAACTCAAAGAAAGATGATGTTAAGTGTTAACATTGAATTTGTACAAGAAAAATTCATCTAGCAAGGTAAACTAATTCCCATTTCTCCTAAGCCACTTCCTTGGGACAGTAAATAGGTGCCACAAAAAAATCCAGAAAGATAAAATTAGATACAACATAATTAGGAAAACCAACAAGGCATTTATTCCAACATATCCAATGCAACTTGGGAAAGGTTGAAATTCTCTGAATTTAAGCTTCAAATTCATCCCAATGTCACAATGCATCAATTAGTAAACTTTGAAGACTGTAGATCGTAAAATCCCAAAACAGACTCACCAATAAAACAGGGTACAGAATCAACCAAGCAATACTTAAAAATTCTCCATTGGGAACTCAAGAAATTAAAATCAACTTTTCACTTCAGACCGATTGAATGAAAATTTCAGAGGGGGAGAACTTACCTATCCACTGACTGGACAAGAAGCGGACGGAAGGGAGAGCGTGTAGGCGAGGAAGGAAGAGAACCAGAGACGGAGCAAAGAGGGAGATACCATAATGGAGTAGGGTTTACTGGTTTAGAAATTTTTTCACGAAACTGGTTTAGAAATTGGGGGAAGATAGGGAATAAAATATTATTTTTCTATTTATGATACATATATTAAAAACATAAAAAAAATAAAAATTGAAAAGCAGGGGCGTCAGGTAACCACCCTGGCGCCATACTGATTCCGCCACTGACTACTACTTATATGTGTATTTTATAAATATGGATCATGTAAAATTTATAAACATTAGCCCTTTTGAGGGTTAAATGCGATTACGAAAGTTTTATTAATCTACTTTAACAATAACATAGAATATATTAATAAATTTTTTAGTATTTTTTTTTGCATTACAGCCTTGGAAGGCTAGGGAAAGCGGCCAAAGAGGCCAAAAAGAAAAAGTAGTAAAGATTACATAATCATATATCACGTGGGAACCACGTGCCTATTCGATCTGCTGCTAACAAGCTACGACATGAATCTGGAGGAAATGCCCAAGTTGTGTAGAACGACTCTGCATTCGCCCCCAATTTCGCTAGGCAATCGGCGACAGAATTCCCCTCACGCAGGATGTGCTGGAATCGAATGGAAGAGAATTGCAACTTGAGGTCATCTATACGAGCAAGAAATGAGGCAAGTCGATGAGACGGAGGTCGCGGAGACTGGATTAAGCGCAGGGCCTCCCTGGAGTCACACACACAGCAAAGATCATAAATTCCTTGATCGAGTGCCATCTGCATTCCAAACAAGATGCCTGCAATCTCAGCCTTGAGCACCGATGTGTCACCCAGGAATCCGGATGCGCCCCTCAGCCAAGTTCCATCATTGGAACGTATAACAGCCCCAAAGCCCGCTCGCTTGGCAACAACCTGGTAGGAACCATCCGTGTGCAGGAAAGCACCTCTCCAATCGCCCATATTCCAAGTGACATACCTGGGATGGTGTATACGGAGTGGCTTGAGGCTGACTCTGTCTAGAGTGTCCCTGAAGTGATTAATCTGCCGCACAAGGGGGTAATGGGACAGCGCTTTACCACAGAACACCCTAGAATTGCGCTCTCGCCAGATGCACCAAAGGCCAGCAATGAACGTTGAACCAAAGCAATTATACATAGCCTGGAACCACGCTCGAACATGTTCTCTGTCCAATGAGTGAAGGTCAGTCGGCACCGTGATACCAAGGGTTTGCCAAATTGCTGCTACCCAATTACACAGAAATATACAATGCCTCCAGTCTTCCTCATAGACACCACAAACTTGACATAGAGGCGAGTTCGCAAGTTGCCTGTGGTGGCGGAGGGAGTTGCACGGCAATGCCTCCCAGGATATCAACCATATCAGAAAACAAATACGCTCCGGGAGTTGAGTGTTCCATATCCAGGACCAACCCTCCCCGTTCCCAGTCCCATGCATGAGTAAGGCATAACCCGATCGTACCGAATAACGACCCTGTTCATTAGCACTCCACATCCAGCCATCAGGGATCACTGAATGTAAACAAGGTGGTGGTTGGTTCAGTATAGCCATTCGAATATTCTCTGGAATGATCGTATACAGGCAAGATAAATCCCATCCATGGAGGGTGACAATATCCGAGACCCTGCAATCCATATCCTGAGTTGCCACAAAGGGGATTCGGGGTCCAATCTGCTGACCATCTAACCAAGGAGAAAACCATAATGAACTTGCTCCATTCCCTAGCTGATATGAGTAACCTGGAAGGAGTTTAATAGCCACCTTCAGAAGACCCCTCCATGTAGAAGAACCCTGGCGTCTCAATGCAAGAAGAGGCTGGCCATTCCAATCTCGAAGCCCATATTTTGCACGCAACAATCTACACCAAAGTTTGTCTCTCCTCATTACCAGATCATCCACAAGTTTACCAAGAAGCGCCATATTAGAGTGCCTGGACTGACGGAAGCCCAGGCCACCCCTCGATCGAGGGCAAGCAATGCGATCCCACCCAACGAGGTGGATCCCACGGCCCTTATGATCCTTCCAAACAAACCTTCTTATTCTTTGATCAATCTTTGTACACATGGCTATCGGGAGCAACCCAATTTGCATGGGGTAGGAAGGCACGGCTGCTAGCACATTACGGGCTAAGGTGACCCTCCCCGGCTTATTAAGAAGCCTCATTGCCCAAGAGGACATACGCTTGTCCATCGCCTCCAAGATATAATCATAAGTACCACAGCTCACCCTTCCCAAGTGAATTGGAAATCCCAAGTACTTTCCAAAATTCGTTGTGAAGGGAATCTGGAGTGTCTCAGAAAAGAAAGTCTTCTCCGCAGGTGATACAGCCCGAGAAGCCAGGGCCCTCGACTTTTGAACACTCACTTTCAAGCCCGACCAATATGCAAATTCTTGAAGAGTATTAGCCAGGGAGTGAATACTAGTTTCCGTGGCCATGGTGCATAGGATAATATCATCTGCAAAGAATAGGTGTGAAATACCTTCACATTCCGGAGACATCTTCACTGGCTTCCATTCATCCATTGCAACAGACTGGCGAATGGCCATCGACAACCGTTCCATGACGATGTTAAATAAATATGGTGACAATGGGTCACCTTGCCGAAGGCCCCGCTGTGGACGAAAACCCTCAAGTGGCAAGCTGTTCCATAGGATGGAGTATTCGGGGGAGGAGACACAAGACATAATAATGGCACGCAAGGCTGCTGGCAGCTCCATTTGCACTAGGCATTCTTCTAAAAAAGGCCATCGGACCGAATCATACGCCTTCTCTAGATCGATTTTGACAATAATTGCTTTAAGTCGCGAGCCGGATGAATGTAATGAGTGCACCAATTCTTGCAAGATAATAGCATTATCTATCGTCCCTCGGCCAGGGAGAAACGCCGACTGTAATGGCGATATGTAAGATGCCAGAATGGGCCGGAGGCGATTCACTAACACCTTGGAGATGAATTTATAAGATACATTGCATAAGGTGATCGGCCTGAATTGTTTCACTGTTTCAGGGAGTGGAACTTTAGGAAGCAAGCAAATATGTGCCTTTGCAATTTCCGGATCAATTCTTCCAGTGATAAAGGATTGCTGCACCATGGACACAATATTATTGCCAGTAGTCGACCAATGAGTTTTATAGAAGGCCGCCGGGAATCCATCAGGTCCGGGGGCCGCGAAGGGCTTAAATTGGCGCAACGCATCCACGACCTCCTGGGAAGTCACTGGCCCAGAGTCAATCAGACATCCCAGTTCCGGAAGAGGCCGAAGGGGTGGCAAGAGCTGACTAGCACCCTGACGTGGAGCATCTGAAAAGAGACCAATATAAAAATTCCTGACAGATTCCTGGAGAGTAGATGGATCATTACACCATGTAGTATCAGAAATCATAAGGCCATGAATTTTGTTGCGGTGGTGATGGAATTTCGCTTGGGCGTGGAAATATTTCGTGTTCCGGTCGCCCAAACGGATCCAGTCATCCCTAGCACGTTGGAACCAAAATAATTCTTCCTGGGCTAGCAATTCTTGATAATCCGATTGCAATTTTCTCTCAAGTAGGATTAACCGGGCGGAATCCACCCTTGCCAGAGTCCGATCAAGGCCAGCAAGTCGACGCAGGAGTTTCTTCTTCTTGTTACGAAGTCGGCGATGATCCTGTCCATATTGTTGCACAGACAACTGCCGAAGATGATGGAGCTTAGCCGAGAGCGAGGTGGAGTTGTCGCTCCATGCAGCTTGAACGAGATCATCATAACCAGGTTTACTACTCCACATAGCCTCCCACCGGAAAGGTCGTGCTGCATGGATGTTTGAAGGCGTCCCGCACCGCAAAAATAGAGGCGCATGATCCGAGCAACCTCGAGCCAGTGTCTCAACATGGCCAGAAGGAAACAAATCAATCCATCCCAGGTTTGCCATAGCACGATCCAAGCGTTTCTTCAAGATAGTCGTGTTAGCAGGTCTAGACCAAGTGAAGAAAGCGCCCTCTGTACGGACTGGAAATAATTCACATGTAGAGAGGCAATCCTGAAACCCATCCGACCGAGATTGATGGAAAGCCCCGCCTTGTACCTCAGAAGGTGAGAGAACCTCATTCCAATCTCCCATGAGAAGCCAGGGACGATGTATGCGTGTATGTAATTGAGACAGGTAGTCCCAGTCGGACCGTCGCCTAAAGAAATTAGGCGAAGCGTAAACAGCCGTAAAAAACCACTCCACAGACCCTGCTGTGATAGTTAGAGTGAGGAATCGAGCATTTTCCTCAAAAACAGTACACTGAATGGGGATTCCAGAACGTCCCAAAACCCATATACCACCCGCCCTACCTACCGACTCGGCCAGACAGAGAGGAGAGTAACCACGGCTGTAGACAAAATTTCTGACACGATCATATAACCCTTGGGGTTCAAACAAACAGACCACAGAAGGGCATTGGAGCCGTAGCAAGTCAGCAAGAACACGACGAGCGTGGACATTCATTAGTCCCCTCGCATTCCAAGCCAGAATAGAGAAATTCTTGAAACAATCCATAAAAAACAATAGGAAGCGGATGAAAACCCCCACGACACGCTGCATGGGTTGGTATGATTAAGCGCTATGACCAGCACCATATCCCACTACATCATTATTAGTCTCCAATTCCATCTCCTGGGCAGAGGGGATGACAGGTTGTACCCCGTCCGAAGAGACGTCCGTAGCCCCTTTGGCCGGCCCTGGGGGATTATCGTCCACAGGTGGCTGTGCGATACGTAAGGCAAGGGAGGAAGCCATGGTCTGTCCATCAAAGGAGTCACTGCGGTGTTCGATGCGGACCCTCTTTTGTCCATGCACAACTGGCTTGTCCCGTTGAGAAGCGGAACTGGTGGAGCCAACAGTAAAACCCCCAACGGGTACAGGAAGGGGGCCTGCTAGTGTTTTCGTATTACTAGAGCCCACCCCATCATGGGAGCCCAGGCCCACTGGAACCGACTTAGCAGGCCTTGATTTAAGAGGCCCACGTACGGGAGTCTTACCTGGGTCAGACACAGGTTTCTTTCGTGGCCCTTTACGCTTGACCACCATCCACTCGCCAATTCCCATCACACTCGGGTCCACGTTGTTGATATCAACAGAAGCAGTTGGATTGTCTGTAACCGCTTCATCATGGCCATGCACGACCAAATCTATGCCCGTAACCGTCTCCGCTTGCTTCCCTGGTCGGGCGCTACCCGAGTTACCGCCCTCCGCCGCCACCTTACCTTCCGCAGGAGCAGCACCAGTAGGCGGGGATGGGGCTGTAGGACAACGGCCACGAAGGTGGCCAAACTTCCCGCAATTCATGCAAACCATATGGAGACCCTCATAGGCAATGTGAATGATCTCACCCTCCACATCCACTTTACCCAGTAGAGGCTCATCCAGATTAAGTTCGACACAGACACGGGCGTAGCGGCCGCGTTTAAGTGCGAGAGTATTGGAGTCAACCTTAATCACATTCCCAACCGCTGCGGCGATAGCCCTGACACCACTTTCCTTATAGAATGCATGATCAAGACCTGGAAAACGAACCCAAGCCTGAACCGTACGCACCGTGGACTTGGCCGGATTGAATCCTCGGAACCATCGCATCACGGCAAGCACATGGTCGAATATCATCCAAGGTCCGTTCGTCAAAACCTTTTCCCTATCCGCAGGCAACTCAAATTTCGCCATGAAGCATCCATGGCCAATGTCCAGAAGTTCATATTGGCCTGTCAGTTTCCAAGCCTTGGTGAGACGGTCCTTCAAGGTGAGGAAGCCCACCGTGATGCCCAAGGGTTTGATAATCAGAGTATCCGCCCAGGGGGCATAAAATTCATCAAGTACCGACGCCGCAAATCGAATCTTAGGACATCTCTTGTTTTCACCCGTGTTGTCAATAGTTGCTAACTTTTGTGCCAGCAAATCAGGCACAGGAACATCGGCAGGAGGGTCCTCTGGCGCAGGGGCCGACATAACGACATCTCGAAACGATGGTGGAGAAGAGGGCCTACTGGCCCCGGGGGAAAGGTTGGCCGGAGGGGGAGGGTCCGGAGGATGCTCGGGAGAAGTCATTTTTTTGTCACCGTTCCACCCTAATTTAGAAAACTGGATCAACAGAGAAATTGCAGAAAAAAAAACCTTATCTAAAGAACAAGCAGAACTCCTGGTCGCCCCAAAATTAGCAACACGAACTTGAAGGAAGCGCCGAAAACGCAGAGATGCAACTAAGAAGCGCAGCCGTGCCTGTAATCCGATCCCCTTTCCGTACACTTTTCTCACCTCCCACGGCAGCAGCCAAGAGAGAGATAGAGGAAGAAAAGTCAGATCTGAAAAGTATCAATAAATTTTTTAGTATTGAAATTGTAATGGATAGAGGAGTTAATTTAATTAAATAAAGCACCGTCAAAAATGACACCTGAGATGAGCTGTACTTGTACAACTGCTCACTGCTGTTTGCTTGCACTTTGAAAGCTGGTCGGAGCCGTTATACTACAAATTATCTATCTAACTTTTTGGATTACAATTACTCAATTAATATTACTATGGCTTATTGGATTTTTTTTTAATTTATTTTTTTTTAAAGGCAAATGGATACATATACATACACAGTTTTTATATTTATGTTTTCCAATTTTATATGTTGATTGAAAATTTCAAGATTTTTACCATTACTATAATAGTTGTAGCCTTTAAAAAAAATAAATTAAAAAAAAATCCAATAAGCCATAGTAATATTAATTGAGTAATTGTAATCCAAAAAGTTAGATAGATAATTTGTAGTATAACGGCTCCGACCAGCTTTCAAAGTGCAAGCAAACAGCAGTGAGCAGTTGTACAAGTACAGCTCATCTCAGGTGTTAATAGTTGTAGGCTTGTAGCTGTTAAACCAAGTGGGCTTGCCACACATAATTATCTGTAAATATTATTCTCTGTGCATTTTTTCATATTTAATTTAAATAATTTTAAAATTTACTATTTTTAAATATATAAAATATAAAGTGAAATATTATTAGAATGTACTCCCTTCCTTGTTGAATAATGTTAAAATTGACATAATAAACACTATCTATTAAATAATTTTGATTCAAATTTTTTAAAAAAATTATAAAGATAAAATAAATGAGATATTTTTAGATTCCTCTAATCATATAATTTTAAAATATTAGTTTTTATAATTTATTATTTAAAATATTAATGGTTAAAAATTTATATTAAATTATGTGAAAATAAAAAAATAATATTTCTAGATTACCGAGCAACTATAATTATAATATTTTATAATATAATATTCCCTCCGTTCTATTATAATATCATACTCCCTCCGTTTTTGATAAGTTGTAACGTTTGGAAATTCGGTACTATTCACTCACTCACTTTGACTTAAAGTTTTATCATAGTTATACAAGTTAAAATATATTCAAGTGAGATCTTGTTAGATTCATCTCGTCAAGTAGTTTTTAAATATCGAACTTTTAGAATTGTTACTTGTACCGAAATTGAGTTATTAATAATTTAAAATGTGCATTGGACTGCGTGCATTGTGGGTCCGTTTCAATTTTTTGAAAATGGAGGAAGTATTTATTAGTTTTAGATATCTCATTATATATGATTTTTTAGTAAATAAAAATAATTTTCTCTCAAAAAATATATTCACAAATTAATTATAAATTAATTTTCGTGCTCAATAGTAACAAGATATTTTTAATGGGACGGAGTAATAGTATTTGTTTATAAATAGAGTGGTACAGTTAAGAGAGGCAATTAATAAACTAAGCAGGGCTTTCATTTTCGTCGTACAGATCTGCACGCTGCCCCACACCCCTCACCTCCATATAACCGCTATTTGTTTCCTTCCTTTCTTCCTTCTACTCACTTCCACACATACAATCCTTTTCGGAATCCCAAATGGAGGGTTTCACCGGGCGCACTGGGCTTCTTGCGGCGCTCTTGTTTGCCGCGGCTATATTTACAGAGGAGGTGGCGGCGGTCAAAATCACCGTCGGTGGGAGGGTGGGTTGGACGTCTAATGTGAACTACACACTTTGGGCTCAGAACCAGACTTTCTACAATGGGGATTGGCTCTGTATGCTTTCTTTCCTCTCTCGTTTTTCCAGATCTGCCATTTGATTTTGCTTTCATTTCGTGTCCTGATTTTGCTGACTTGTTTAATTTGAATTTTGAAATGTTGGACTTTTTGTTGCTTCTGGATCTGTTGCTTTTGGCTTTTGTATTTTGCTGTTCTGTTCTGCTTTACTTTCTTGAGCATCTGGAAACCCCTGAATTAGCAAACCAGTGCAGATGTAATTGAATATATTGTTCATTGATGCCGGTCCAATATTGTCTAGTTAATCTCCGTCGGCAACATTTGTTGGTTTTTGGTTGGTTTTGTGGAATTGTGGTGTAGTTTGTTGAGCAATTAATACTCTTGATCTGTCATTTGTGTCTTCACCTGTATATTTAATGCGTTCATTCCATTGACATAATCTATCTGCACATTCCATGTTTTTGATCTTCTCATTACGGAGTAGCTAGGATTCTCAATTCTGTTAGCTCAGTTTGGTCATAAGCAGTTGGGCAATAAATTATTATGTTCAAGCATGTTAGCTCTCTTCCATACTTATCATTTAAATGTGGGATTATAGAAGTGAGTACTCTAGATGAATGAGAAAAAGGCGTCCTTGAAAGAAGGGTTTGGGAGGAAATTATTGGAAGGTCACATTTATTGGGAGGACGAAAATAAAGACACCTTAATTGAAGGGTACTCTTGATTTATGCAAGTGGGGTGTGTTTGTATTTGTTGGTTACAATGATTATTGCTTGTTGCTGTTTTAAAGACTTACTAGTTTCCTTTCCGTGCAAGAAGGCACTCTCGAGCAATAAATTGAGCATTTAATTGATGATCAATTCACATTATTAGTAAAAACCTAACTGTTTTTCCCAACTCCATGCCAGTTTTTGTGTACGATAGGAACCAGATGAATGTTCTTGAGGTGAACAAGACAGATTACGAGAATTGCATATCTGATCACCCACTGCAAAACTGGACCACTGGTGCTGGGAGAGATGTGGTTCCTCTAAACCAGACAAGAACGTACTATTTCATGAGCGGCAAAGGGTATTGCTTCGGAGGCATGAAGTTTACTGCGAATGTGGTAAACCCACCTCCCCCACCAAGGCCTTCTCCGGTCACAAGCAGCGCCCCAGGGAACTTGCTGCTCTCTACTTTTAGCAGCCGGGTGTTGGTGCCAGCTCTGATGACGGTGGCCGCCCTGTGGGATTCAATCCTTGTGCGCATATAGCTGTGCTGTTTCTTCCCTGTGCTCCATTCCTTCCATCTTGCCTAACGTTATCCAGCAGGACTGCAAGAGCGCTTTGATTTTGGAACACCCAATTTGAAGAATGATTGAGTGTGTGTTTTCATTATTATTATTACTGTACTATCTGTTAATTTATTATTGTTGTATGTTGTTGTATTGCTGTGATTAATTAAGAGGATGAATTTTTGACAACTCTTTTAGTTTGTTCAACAACTTTGGCAGAAAAAGGAAACAAAAAAAAAAAAATATTTAAAAATTGCTTGAATTTCGCATGTAATTGTGCGTCTGTGTTGTGAAAGTAAGGAGGAAAAAAAAAAAACAGTCCACGTGCTTTGAAATGTTGGCATGTGGTTACGCCTCTGATATAGGAGTAGTATTTGATTCTTGTCCAAAGAAACTTTGTTTAAGACTTTTAAGAGTACAGATTAGGAGGTCATGTGATCAGGGGCGGACGCATGTTATATATACCGGGGCACGGGACACCGCTTAAATTTGTGTTGCAAGATAAAAAATATTTATGCGTAGTTTAGTACACCCGCTTAAATTTTTGTAGGGACCCCAAAAGCTTATGAAATCTGATTTGCAAAATCAAATAGGTGATAATTTTTTGATCAACGATTCTCTTATTTGTGCTAGCTATTGAGAAAGAAACTCTTCTCAATGTTATGAATGAATCTGTTATTAATCGATTTCAAAGTATGAAAGACCGTAGAGAGTATTTGTAAGAGGTATATTTTGATTGTTATATTTAATATATTTAAATTTAAATATTATATTTAATATATTTAAATTTAAATTTAAATTATTATTTTTGTGACCCCGCTTAAATTTTTTTCTAGATCCGCCACTGCATGTGATGGATCCTCCTCTATGGTCACGTGATGGCTTCAGAGAGACAGAGACCATGCCTTGGTAGTATATCAAAGCCCATTGGGCGTGTGGTTTGGGCTTCATATCCGTGGATTAGTTGCGTAGTTGTTGTTAGCCACGGTTTGGAAACGGTGTTTGGTGCATTTAATTTGAAAGCAATGGACAATTAGATTTTCAGTAATGAGGTAAACTGATTGACACTCTAAAGCTATTAACCCCCGGCCAAATTCTAAATTCCATGCATCTTTCAAGTAGGGGCAGTGGGGCAATAATGTGTGACATTAAATTCCAACCGTGTGTAAAGTGGGTGCATACAAATTGAATACTACTCCTACTTTTTAGTTGTCTCTTTCCACTCAATTTCAATAACCAAGATTCACATTAATTAATCCATAAATTTACATTTTTACCCTTCAACTAAACTCATTCTTAATAAATATCAACAAATAGCATTTATGTAAAGTGAAGTGCAATATAATAAAAACATAGCATAACTACCTATAACTACCTAAAAATGACAACTATTTTGGAATACTTTTTACTCTCTAAAAAGACAACTAAAAAGAAACGGAGGGAGTACTATTTTTTAGGTGAATATCAGGTATTACCCCACTTCATTGGAACACAAATTGAATATGAATAGCATTTATAATCTGCAGATTATGAGGCTTTTTTAAAAATATTATTATTATTATTATTACTATTATTATTATTATTATTATTATTTTAAATGCCAAATATATATGGAAAGAAACTAAATTAAACAGGGAGTGCATTTTCTTATTCTGTTGTTGTTGGCAATGAGGGAAGGGTTGTTTCAAGCCAAAAGGCAAAAGTAATACTACTACTATTTTTTTCGGTGAGGAGTAATACTACTGTTTGGGGAGATTTAAGAACGTCAAGTAGATACAAAAGTAAGTAACCAGGCTGCAGCTGCAGTGGCAAAACATTTTCCAAAATGTCAAATAAAAATGTTGATGGGCGTGTATGTATCTTGTAGAGTTATAGTCGTCTCGTGCCCCCAAACGGCAAACGGCAAACGGGCAATCCGCCGCTATATTTGGGTGGTGGTGGTGGTGACTGACTGGTGTGTCGTCTAATTCCCATTTCCCAATGACACTCATAATGCATTGGGATTGGGATCATCTATACAGACAACTGACAGTAGCTAGGTAGGTTGCAGCAGCTGGCTGATTTGCAGGTCATTGTGAAAACTTATGTCAGACATATTACTACTACAATCTTAAAACTCCTTTAATTTTGTAAAGATGAAACTGCACATATGCTTTTATCAAACTCGTTAATTAATCTTGCAATGTTAAGATGCAGATATCTCACATCACATCATATGTTAATTCAATAATTGGAGTAAGTGATGAGCCGCCGGCAAACCCTACATGACGAAAAAGTAAAGGCCAATTGCAGCCTTGGCCACCTCATTGGCTAAAATTCCACACATATCTTCCAATTATTTTATCAATGAAATTTAATGTTGGGTTGTTGGCTTGCCCAATCATACTTCTATTACAACTCACAAGACCAGCCTATGGACACTCCCAACTTGTCCACGCAGCCAGATTGTCCAAATTTTAAATGTCCCTACAGTACTTTGCAACAATCCCTTCATCTTCTTTTCACCAAAATTTCCCCAATTGCTAAACAGTTCACCAATCATTGAAATATCTATCTCTATGGGGCAGCGATAATTTTTAATATAGTAGTAGTAATAGGGCAAAATTTTTACTACTATAATAATTAAAAAAAAATCTAATAAAAGGAGGTCCTTTTCACGTTGAAAAATAGGGCACCTTTTTCCCCAACCAAATGAGACGAAAGCAATTCAACGACGATGACGTCTCGAGACTCGAGAGATGGGAAAAGGGAATACACAACTTGCGCGAGCTCAACCTTATCGATCACTCATCGCGCTCCTCTTCACAATAAATTAATACTACTGCACAAATTCAATTTGATTGGGTCCCCCTTGTAATTGCAATCGCCATCGCAATCGCTATCGTTGCACCCGCAACTTGCTCGATTGCTTCCACGAATAATATATAAAATTGTCTGTGTTGTTTGGCTTGAGATAAGAAGAAAGAAATCGGAGATTTGATGATGGGGGAGACAACCGTTGATGATGCGGCGCCGATGAAGGTCAAGGCCAAGCCCAGTATTGTTGTGCCGCAGCGAGGATCGCTGGACTCGCTATTTACGAATGGATTGAGTGGGCTCGGCTTCAGCCCGGGCCCGATGACGTTGGTTTCGGGGTTCTTTGCGGAGCAGGGAGGTTTTTCTTTCTCCCAATTGTTGGCGGGCGCCATGGTTTCGCCGATGGCGGCGGCGGCGGCGGCGAAGGAGGAAGATGACGAGGGGAAGAACGTCGGTGAGAGTAGCGCCGGGTATAAGCGGAATCGGCCGGTGAATTTGGCGGTGGCGCAGCCGCAGCTGCAGCTGGAGAGTCTCAGCCCGCTGTTCATGATGCCGCCGGTTTTCAGCCCTTCCGGCTTGCTCAATTCGCCGGGGTTTTTATCCCCAATTCAGGTAGCTAGGGTTTCGAATTGGATTGTAATATGCTGAAATTAGGGGTTGGATTGTTGAAACGTCAGTTCAAATTGTGGTGGAAATATACGTTATTGCTTAGAAATTTTGAGGTTATTGAACTACTACTACGATTATCTTTTTTCAGAGCCCTTTCGGAATGTCGCATCAGCAGGCGCTGGCGCACGTCACAGCGCAGGCAACGTTTTCTCAAATGCAAGGAGGGCTTCAGCAGGCGGCAGCAGTGGCGCCGCCTGAGAATCCATCCTCTGCACCGGCACCGGCACCGGCACCGGCACCCACTGAGAGCCTACCGGCAGCGCGGGATAGTTCAAAGGTGGAGCCATCTGAAGTTTCCCAGTCGGATAGGAAGGCTAATTACGGTAGCGGTGGGAAACCAGGCAGTGATGGTTATAACTGGAGGAAATACGGGCAGAAGCAAGTCAAGGCAAGCGAATGTCCGCGGAGTTATTACAAGTGCACGCATCTAGGCTGTCCGGTGAAGAAGAAGGTCGAACATTCAGTGGATGGCCATATATCTGAGATTGTGTACAAAGGGCATCACAATCACGATCCGCCTCAGATTAGACGTGGGAAGGAAATAAATGAGCCTGTGCGCATTGATTCTGATTCAGACTCGTTGAATCAGAATAATAACCACAATGCAAGTCGGCACAGCAATGAAAGGGAAGAAAATGTAATAGTGATCGGCGATGGGGATGATGATGATGATGAACCCGCTGCCAAAAGAAGGTCGATTTTTTACTCTCGTGTTTTTCTCTCTACATTGGTCTATTTTGTTCTATGCTGAAGACATATATCTGTTTCTTGCAGGAATATGGATGCTGGGCATCCCACAAATCCTCCACCACGCCAGACAATAACAGACTCAAAGATTGTTGTTCAGACAAGAAGTGAAGTTGACCTGCTAGACGATGGATACAAATGGCGAAAATACGGGCAAAAAGTCGTAAAGGGAAATCCACACCCGAGGTGCGCCTCTATTCTTACTAATTCAGAGATGATCATTTCATTCTTCACGCTCGTCAGTTTTCACATGAACTTATCTCATCAAAATGCAGGAGTTACTACAAATGCACATTCGCAGGGTGCAATGTGCGTAAACACGTTGAGAGGTCTTCAGCAGACCCGAAGGCCGTCATCACTACATATGAGGGGAAACATGACCATGAACTCCCTACGGGAAGATACAGCAATCAGCAAGTGAAGACAAACAGGAATCCTATTGGAAGTAGTAGATCTGAAATGAACATTGGAAACACAGATCATCAGCAGCAGATGCCATTGACTCTGCATCTCAAAGAAGAACAAATTGCTGCTTAATCTGCCTCCGCAAGGCAGAATGTTGTGTACACTATATGCAAACAAACTGCATGACGATGTGGTTACCAGAAGATGATGTCGTAAGTAATGATGTATTTTAAGTAATTTGAAATTTATTTTGTTCTGGAGTCTGGATTATGGTAAATAAATATGTTTGTGTACCTGTTTTATTTTATTATTTTCAAAAATTACAACAGATGGTGTACTTTTTGTCTTTTCAAAAGACGGTGGCACACGAAGCTGAAAGGGGAAAATAATCAAAATCTTGTATGCATTTACGTGTTCCATATGGGTCATGTTTTTCTTTTTAAGGAAATTGAGATGCAGGTGGAAAACATAACAAGGCAACTAGATTATTTGAATTTATGGATAGACCAATTGCCGCAAACAAGAAACAAAATGCCCAAGGTGCAAAGCCGTTATGAATATAAGCTAAAATTATTAATCAATGGTCTACTTTTCTTCAACTATACCCAAGTGCAACGATGCACATATATTTGATTCATATCATCACAAGTTTCAAAACACATAAACCTAAATGGGGTGACTTTAGGGTGAAACTTTACTTGAAAAAGAATGTGTTGTTGGCGTGACGAAAACACCATGACCATTCTCCTCTCCAGCCTCTTATTTTTTCACATATATTTTCAAGATTTCTCACTGGAAAACCTATCCCAAAGAAAAACCTATAAAGCTCATGAATTAATGAGAAAGAATGAATCAAAATACAGAATCAAAGGGACTGAGATTCAAAATCAAAATGAAAAAACGACGCAAATAGGAAAGTGGGGGGGTGAGAAAATGTAGGGACATCCTCTCGCTGATCGGCTGCAGAACTAAGGCAGCGAAGCGGCCATGGAGTCCCCGATTGAATTGATATGCGCCAATCACACAAAAGTGCGCCACGATTTAAAAACCTCTCCCGTGGAATACCACGCCACCCCTTCGTTCGCGGGGGAAGCGCTCGGCCTACGGCGCATATTCTCCCTCCGCCCCTTGTCCTTGTATTTATACTTGTCCATTAGGGTTTTTCGACTGTAAAAATCCCATTTTGCACATAACTCCTCATTCTTTTTTATATATTCTTATATTCGCCCCGGTTGTTATGAGTATTTGTGAGTTTTCACACCCACTGGGATTGTGCAATTACCGCAGTAATTGTGCGTTTACTGTTCTAAGAATGGACGAACCGCATGTCCGCATCTATGGTTCACACTTCACCCTGCAATAATAGCTAATTGTTCGAATAAAATAAAAATAAATTAAGACGAAGAAATTTGCATTGAAATTTTATTCTGATCGGAGATGAGGAGGGACAATGAAGAAGAATCATGAGAAGATTCACACTTTACACATCCTACAGCTAAACTGGTGAGAATAGAAAGCCTACATAGCATGGTGTCTGAATCCAACAATTTGATACCAACATGTTATTCAAGAAACCGTATCAAATTGTGTTTACACATGACACATGAATCATCATGATCAACACCTCCATCTGCTGGGCTACATTCAGATTCCGGCGGCACAGCGCATCAGTGATCATTCCTCTTCAGCCCTCACGATTGTGGGTATTTTTCCGTGGTTCACAAAATCGATCTTGTTCAATCTCGCGCAGCATAGAACTCTTTCTGGGAGCTCCTCCTGCTTCTGCGCCTGCTCAATTACCAAGAGTTAAATTTCATCAGAGTTGGCACACGCAACACCAGTTTATGGTACGTTTGAAGCTTGATGGGGACAGAAAACATGGAAGAAAAGTGCACCTGAATAGTCAACCCAAGATCAAGAATTCCAGTCACTAGACGCTCCCTGAATGCTTCGAATCCCTTTCTTGCTATGTAGCTGAACCGATGGATGTCAAGGTCGATTTCAAAGTAATTGGGACCCTGCGTGGAAAAAGATGATTAGCCGCCATTGTTGTACAACTTTAAAGGATCGCGTGAAGTGTTTTCACAACAAACAGAACCAGGAAAGAACACAGTACAGGTAAATACTAAGACACGACTATTATGGAAGTGAATTAAAATGTTTCACCTGATAAAACTCGTGCTGAGGCCGGGAAAGGACTGGCTTTTCATTGTATGCGTGCAGCAGTTTTCTTTCGGTAGAACTTGTTACAAGGTCCTCAGGATTAACAACACGAACCATAATTTTTAGCCTTTCTCTGAAAGGAATTGTCGAGTCCTTGGCAAATCCCTTAACCTTTTCCACATCGTCGTCAACAAGTTTCTGCAAAACACCAAGAATGCCTTCAGCAACCAACATCGTGCAAAATAAAATAGGAACCCAGAAAAAAAATGCAGTTCACTGTCACACTTTCAATGTACAGCAATTATCTGAGTTGAAAGTAGCGTAAAATATAATTGTAGAATGGTTACCTTAATCATGTCCTGAAATTGAGGTGGTGTGTCTTTCTCAAAACTGTCAGAAAGCTTAAAATATAGCACAAGACTCAAGCCCTCGCCATCAGAGTCGCCAAGAAACATTGGCGGAGGATAAGTCGGTAGCTGCCACAAGGCAAATAAACGGAATTGGTTATTGTGGGACAACATATATCTATGGAGGTGATACCAACCCAAGTTAGCAATCCAACCGAAACAAAGATGCAATGGGGGGTCGATGATTCACCTGAATGTTAACGATCAACAGTTGTGGCACTTTACCGTCTGCTTTCAGCAAAGGCAGCTCAAGGTGCTGTGCAATGTGGTTAATCTTTCTTTGAGTTGCAAATAAATCTACACCGATTGGAGTATATGCAGCGACATTTGGCGCTGGAAATTTCTTCTTATCCCTGAAATACTAGTAGTTAGGAAATTGATGGGTACATTGTTACCAAAATAGCTTGTAGTAATTCCAATAGATCGCATACTTAAAGTAGTTATCTCCTCGGAGCTTAAACGTGGAGGGCTCAATCTCAGTCCAAGTTCCAGCAACCGGCTTCTCCTCAGTGCATCGAGGAATCATTAGCCCGGCTCTGGGATGATAGAGAAACCTTGTTGAAGCACCTGGATTAATCAGTGTTATTGCAAAAGCCAAACAGAACGTGAATTTATTTAGGTCTAACATGTTACCTAAAGGACACTCACAATTCTCAAGCGATTCTTCTCCATCAATGGATCTCCTTTTAAAAGAGAGCCGAATAACAGAAGGTTTCCTTTTGTGAGATTGTGAACTGGGGCTCTTGCTATTGAAGCTTATAGAAGGACCAAGCCGGGGTAGGGCGGACTTCAATGAGTGTTCGGGGGGTTTCTCGTCGGATTCATTTCTAGAATCTCTCCCGCGGTGATTAAAACTGAAATAGGCCCGATCCAAGCTTTTTCTAACTAAACTAGGAAGATCTTTTCCTTGGGGAGGTACTCTTGAAGATCCATGTGGCTCTTTGATTGCGTCTTTAGTTGCACTATCTGTTTTGTGATGCTTTTCACAGCACTCTAAATTCTGTTTTCTATCCGCTTGCGGTGAAGATTCATTCGGAATCACTTGTCCATTTGAAAGGTTAGGGAAGACATCTGGAAGAGAAATGGAGAAATTAAATGCACACATTCATGCAAAAAGTGAAGATCGGTCAGAATTCACATAGAATTCTATATGTGTGTGTGTATTGCAGGACCAGACAAGCAATTTCAGCTGCAAGAAAATTAGTTGCCAATGAATGGAGTGATGTGTTTAACCTCCTGAAATGCTGCTAAACTCATCATCCGAATCAGAATCTAGAGTGCTGTTTGTATCAAACCATGCTTCTTCCTGGCGAATTCCTGCAAGCACAAAGTGTTTTCACTCAAGTCAGTACCTACTACATCTGTGACATTTGGAAATCTATAAAATATTCACAGAAACAAGACGAGCACATAGACCATGATAAAAACAAGCAGCCAAATGCAAACAACAATACATTCTTATAGATGTTTTAACTTTTTTCATTTTTAATGGCCCGTGAGGTATGATTCTTCACGGGCCACGCCACTGTTCGAAAAAACATAGACCGCTGGAAAGCGAAATTGAGAACAAACTCACCAGAAAAATCTGACACTCTAGCTCCAGCATTGCTATTTCTTTTTCTGGTTCCTTCTGGAACTGAAGGCGGATGGTGCTTTTTGGACCGACCCCGGCGTTTCTTCCTTGACTTAACGAATTTTAACGATTTACTAGGCTTAGCCGCCGATGATACACAACTACCCATTATGAACAGTTAATCTTCTACTCTCTGCAACAACACATAAGATTCTTCACTGAAAACTATAACTTCAGAATCGGAACCACCAGCAGAGATACTCAAACAAGTTGCCTTGTATGTTCCAGCATTCATCAATAAAAATTGCAGTTGTATCTAGACATTCTGGATTAAATAAATTGTAGTAACAGGCATAACTTACCATGATTTTTAAAATTACTGCAGAGAGTATATAAGCTGGAAAGGTTTGCTGTTCCTACAGTCACAAAATGGTAGGAAACCTGCAGAATAATTTCAGCTCAAGATTCAGAATTACAAGCTCCCCCTTGTCCTAGAACCTGCAAAAACATCAAGAACACAGTATAAACTATAGCTGAATCAGAAGAAACATAAAAGCAAAAGTGCACAATTTATTTGGGGCAAACATGTGAAATGAATGAACAGCTACATGCGATCACATAAATCAAAACAGCAAATAGACATCTTGAAAACAACATTTAATTAGGGATCACATATTATTTATGATCCAGGCTGGCCTTCTTTCCAACTAACGTTGTCTAGGTGCAGCTGAAGCAAGGGCAGGAGACCGGAAGGAAATGACCTTGACTTGCAGACTTTCATACCACAATTGAAGAATTGGAATGGAATTATAAGAGCAAGAAGAAGATGAGTAACATGGGGTCCCATCAAACAATCGAAACAAGACAAATCAGGGGAAATTATTAAGAACAAGTGTGTGGGTTTGACGCAACGATACAAACACCCACGAACAAAAGCAATGGTCATTATCAAGAACATCATAAAGATCCACCAAATAGACCAAGACGCCATTAAACTGAAACGTGAAGACAAATCCACATTTCATTTCAGGCAAGAAACGGAACAAACAGTTGTCTTCCAATATCACCCTAAAATCAAACCACATGACTTAATAATAATCCCCAATTCACAAACAAATCCAATTAAACTCAAAAAAAAAAAAAAAAGAAGCTAGAATACCAACAATCGGATTAACACCAGAAACAAAAACAAGAACAAATACATTGCACATCCACACCTACAGAAAGACAACAACGTCTGTCCGTGTATCTGTTCAGGCACAGGGAAAGGGGCCTGGAAAGAAGGGCTTTTCAATGGAGAGAGGAAAGTGGGTCCGAAGATGTCGGATCCGATTAGCAATTTCAACAATCAAAACCACTTTTTTTCTTCCTTCTCCCAACGCCAATTCTTCCTTAACCAGAGCAATTATTACCTCTTCTCTTATTATCGCTCACTGCCCAAATGGCAAATCCAATAATACACCCATAAACAACTCAGCCAAGAAAAATAATTGCGAAACAAAGGCAGCATACGTTTTTGCCATTGTCAATGATTGAGCTCCGCTCTGCATAAAACCATAAATCTATATAAAAAAGAAAATACCCCACTGCATTTTTCTCCGATGCCTTCCTTTTTTTTTTTTTCTTCCTATCCTTGAACGATCAATCATGAATCTTTGGCAGCGCCCTTAAAAAAATTTGGTGGTACAAAAACCTGCTTTGAATGAATTGAAGGGAGCAGCTTTTAAATTGGGGAAGAATATTTAGCTACGATCTCTGATTGTATCCAAACTGTTAATAATAATGATGACAAGTGAATCGAACTTGTCATTTAATTATGCGCGCTTCGAAACGGGCAATAAATGAAACTTATAAATATTTTTCTTTTCGTATTCCCATGTCTCCTTCCCTCCTGAGTTCTGAACCGTTGGATGCGTTCGCGTCACAGAATTCATTGTTGTGTGGTCAATAATCCCTCTAACGTGATCCCCATAAGCCGTTGATGGTGTGTGATGACATCAATGGTGATCGAAGATCTCTGGGAGCCCTGCTCCATGGAGCTCCCAAGCATCGCTCCAAAATCGGAAAAAAAGAAAAATAGTACACTCTTGTTAATATAGGTAGAGAGATCTTACTTCTTGCCAAACGAGTTTTAAAGGTTGCGTTGAAAATTACTTCAGCTTTCCCAAGGATTTGAACGGCAATTACAAATTTTAATTTATCTATTAAGTAAAGCAGTAAACAATTAGTAGTATTATTAATGGGATGAAGTGGAATATAGGATTTTTTGGTGTTTGGGATTCATGTATTACTGTTAAGTGTTAAACTATTAGGTTGATAGTTTGAGTTCAATTCATTTGTTAAATCAATATTATGTTTTTATTATTATTCTTTAAAAATACGTTTCGGTGAAGGGCCAGAATGATTGAGTTATGTGTCAGTGTTTAACTTCCATTGTGTATCATGAATAAGCATGTTGTTAACTATCATATTCTTGTTCAAAATGAATCTAAAATATATATTTCTAATTCTAATTGTCTCCAGTTTAGTGAGATAATTAACAAGCATTAATTTAAAAAAATATAAATAATAATTTCATAGGATCTTAAGTTCCCGATTCGATCATACGATCCCGATCTTATAAATACCAAAACGATCCTATATAGGATCCCGATCTTAACAACTTGGTGAAGATGGACAAAGAGAATAAAAAATAATGTCTTGAAATGAGCAACCCATTTTACATTTACAGTGGATTTGGCTTGTTTTTGTTCCAAAGTGAATTTCCTTTAATTTACTACTCTATAGACTTTTTCCTGTCTACATACGATAAATTTAAAAGTAAACTTAAATTGAGGAATACTGTAATGAAGCACAGCAGGAAGTGAAGCAATATGGGATTTTTTTGGTTTTTTATGGTTGGGTTGGGTGGGTCAACAACTTCTTTGATGAACTTACATTGATTTTGCCACTGAAGTCTCTCCACACTTTACTCAATTACATTACTATTATTTTACTATTTCCTTAAAAGTTATGGAATTTCTAGGAATTTTCAGAGGATCATGTGATGAAGTTAAGACGGGCTACGTGACACCAGTTCACCAACATCTCAATAATTAGACCACGTGTGTTAGACAATTTCATGTGCAATTTCCAATGTTCCTCAACTGTTTACTGTAACAACTTGTTTTTAGACATAAAAATATATTTTAAAATTTATATTTTTGGGCACATATTTAGATTTATAATGATGACTTGGTTAACTGGTTATGTCTCCTACTCCCCTATCAGTGCATATGAATTACTCATTCTTTCCCGCCGCGAAGATTGAACCCTTTCTTTTGGGCACGGTAATTTAGGTGGTGGAGTTTAGTAATTAAAATAGTGTGAGTATTTGTGTTTAAAATTCTAATGAATTTTGATATTGTTTATTGTTTTACTTTGACTTAATATAATCGTAATGATGTAATTAGAGAAAAATATTCAAGTGTGGTCTTGTTAGAATCGTCTAATCGTGTAGTTTTAAAATATATATTTTATACAATTTTTATTTGTATAAATTTTGTAATATTAAGAATTAAAGAAATATAAGGTACTTTGTGTAGAAAAATAAAAATGCATTGGAATTTGTGCAGAATAGTAAAAGTAAGTATTTTTAATGTGATTTGACAATAATTAAGTTTCTAATCAAACTTATATTAATTTAATTTTTCTAAAAAGAGAAAGGGATCAAACTTCGTGGGACACCTTAAAAAGAAATAGGGTTCAAACTTCGTGGGACAGGGGGAGTATATAATTATCCTTTTTGGTACATAAATTAAATGAACTTAGTTTATTTTAGTTAATTTAATATAAATTAGTTTATTTAAAAAGATAAAATAATTTAAAATAGTGTTCAATCATTTCTTTTTGAACCCTCTACAAAAAGCAACATTTTGGAATTAGCTTGTTTTAGATAAAAAAGTTATGTCTCAAAACTGCCAAACATCTCATTTTAACTAATTTATTACTCAAATTACTCACATAATCAGTTAACAGCTAACAACTAATTCCCAAACAAGCCCAATATAATTCACCTGAAAAAATATTTTTTTCAAGGAAAAAAAAAAGATTAGAAATGCATGTATTTTAGAGGGTCATTTTAATTAATTAGTCTAATTATAATTTTGACTAAAATTTGAGTTCACAACTTCACATAACCTAATGTGTATTAGGTTAAAATCATGTTTTGACCCAAGACATATTTAATCAACCCTATATTACTAAGAATTGTCCTCGGCCCGTTAGTCTGGGCCAAGGCTAGCACATTGAATAAAATTAGTACTACAAAAAGTTGCGGATCTTGTTTAAAATCCACATGTTGTTGAAATTATCCTTTTTTTTTTTTTTTTTGGTAAAACAGTAGAAAAACAGATGAGCATAAGCTATGCCACTAGCAGAGGTCCACAAATTTGATCGGGTGGAAAAGTCCATGTAGAAGTCTTCTGAACATGTTGCCTTCTGAGTTAATCCATCGGCAACTTGATTTCCTTCCCCACGAAGGACACAACCTTCCATAGCACCCATCAAACTGCAATCAGAATTACATAATAACACACTTGCTGTTTAAAATCAATCCCATTTTCATTTTTTCTGTAATTTCATGCTACTATTATTAGAAATAGTTTTTGAGTTTTGACAATATATAAATTTTAAACACGAAATGGTCTCTGTTACCCTGTCAGAACTGGCATTTAACTTTTCTACCCGCCGCTTTGTAGTTGTAAGTTTTCTACCTAAAAAGACGAAAAACCCTTGGTCCGGATGCTTGACTCGGATCCGGTCCAAATAATTGCACGGGCCAAGGCTTTAATTAATAAACATGATTAGAGTGATGGCTTGGTCCGGATTATTCACTTGGTCCGCACATTATTACTCTTGGTCCGCACACTTAAATACACGGACCAAGTTAGGGTTTAGGGTTTTTGGATGGCTTGGTCCGGACTATTCACTTGGTCCGCACATTATTATACTCTTGGTCCGGACATTTAAATACACGGACCAAGTTAGGATTTAGGGTCTTTGGATGGCTTGGTCCGGACAATTCACTTGGTCCGCATATTATATACTCTTGGTCCGCACACTTAAATACACGGACCAAGTTAGGGTTTAGGGTGTTTGGAACCAAGTAAGGGTTTATTTTTTTTGTTATTATTATTATTATTATTATTATTATTATTATTATTATTATTATTATTATTATTGTTGTTGTTATTATTATTTTATTTAATTTTTAATTATTATTATTATTACTACTACTAATATTTGTATTATATTTTTATATTCTTTAAATTTTTAAGTTTGTATAAATATTATTTTCTCTTTTTTCCCACAATTTTATTTTTTTCCTTTTTTTTTTCTTTTTTTAGTTGTCTTTTGTTCTTTTTTTGCTTTTTTTTTAAGTTTTCTCTCTTTTTTCTTGTTTTCTTTTGTTTTTCTTTTTTTTTTGTTTCCTTCCTTTATTTTTTTCTTATTTTCCTTCTTTTCCTTTTTTTTACTTTTCTTTCTTATTTTCTTTATTTGTGTCTTTTGTTTATTTTTATTTTTCTTTCCTTTCCTTTTTTCCTTCTCTTTCATTTTTTTTTCTTGATTTTTTTTTTTATTTTTTTCCTTTCCTTCCCTTTTCTTTTCATTTTTTTTCTCTTTCTTTTCTTTTTTTTTTCATTTTCTCTTTTGTTTTTCTTTTTTCTTTTTTCCCTTATTTTTTTATTTTCTTCATTTTCTTCTTGTTTATTTTTTTCTTTATTTTTTTCCTTTCATTTTCTTTTTTCCCTGTTCTCTTCTTTTGTTTTGTCTATCTTTTCTTTTATTTTCCTTATTTTATTTAACTTTTAATTTATTTGTGAATATTACTGCCTTGATTAGTATAATTAATAAATTATATTACAAAATTATTATAATAATACTAAAAAATTTTTCCCTGTTCTCTTCTTTTGTTTTGTCTATCTTTTCTTTTATTTTCCTTATTTTATTTAACTTTTAATTTATTTGTGAATATTACTGCCTTGATTAGTATAATTAATAAATTATATTACAAAATTATTATAATAATACTAAAAAATAAACGATTATTATCCCACTTTTTCTCCAACATATTGATCCGTTATAATGCATTGTATTGCATAAAGCCCCATCATTTATGTATTTTTGGAGATGGAACATATATAAGAAGCCTTCTTCACAGCATATCCAGCGAATAAGTCTCTGTCCTAAATGCAATATAATGAAACTATAGTTGTCGAATCCTCATATTCCCCCACATATTCTAAGATTTGTATCCTCCACCAAACTCCCTCATATTCTCTATAAGTACTCCACTCATCTATCTAATCTCATGGTTGTCTTGAAATTATTATCCCTCACATTCTATTTCTTTATTTTTATTTTATCTAATCTTATTTCAATCTTATTCTTATTTTTTTATTATTTCTTCATGTCTTCTCAACTTTAATTTTATATTTAAACAATATCTTTTGATTCATCTTCTCATTCATTATAATGTTTCCCACACTAATGTTTTCCTAATATTTTTTTTTTTTTGTGGTAGGTTAATTTTTCTCTATTTTGCTTCTATTCATGTAAGGATTTTTTTCCTCAGTTTTTTACTCCGCACGTGAATATTATTACAGGATTTTTTAATTAATGTTAAATGTTACATATTTCTAATGCTTTTCCATTATCTTTTTGCAGGAATAGATGTTGTAATGCATGATTACAATGAAGTCATACCATACAAATTGTTTTTGCCATTCTCCTTTATATACTACTCAAAATTGTTTGTATATATCATGAAGTTTGTTTTATGTTAATTTTGTTATCGTTTGTTTGTTGTATTTATTTGAAATTCAAAAATGGAGAAAAAAATAAAGAGTGTAAAATTAAAGATATTTCCACTTTTTTTTATGTATTTTTTCTTTTGTAATAGATTATTTCCTATATTTTGTCTTTTGATCAAAATTTATATATATATATATATATATTGAGTTGCTTTATGTTCACTATAAAATAGAAAAACAACCATTATTTAATTGAATTGAGAAAATAGGGAAGATAATCAAGTAAATTATATAATTATCATGAATCAATTAAAATTAGGTAATAAAATAATCTATATAATAAATCCTGAATACTTATTTGGCATGTGCAGATTGTATTACCCTTATTAAATATGCTTCATCCTTTTTTCCATTTTAAAGATTATATAGTAATTATGCCTTAAGTTTCCACATAAATGCTGATTAATCATTCAGAAACATCCCGTCATCCAAAATAATTACACATCTCTGAATCATCCTACATGCCACGTGATCAATCTTTTAAATATTCTATATTTAGATAATAAATCTATTTGTTAGTATAATAAAATCTTGAGAAAATCTTTCCATATATTTTTTAAAAAATATAAATTGAAAATAAATTATAATATATTTGATCTTTATGATAAATTCAGTTAAACTAATATATTATAAATTCTTTAATTGAATCATTGTGAAAGTGATTCATATTCGGGACATTTACAATACATAAGTAAATAAATAAATCAAATGTCATTACTCACGCATCTTCGGCACAGCGGAAAGATTGGATGCTACTCTAGATGTTGCCGGCTCAAGAGTGAAGGTTGTCCCCACAAACCAACATGAGCTATTTCTAGTGCGCTTTGGCCTCACTCACGCACACCCTGGGAGACTTCCCAGGAGGTCACCCATCCTAGAATTACCCCAAGCCAAGCACGCTTAACTTTGGAGTTCTTATAGGATAGTTACCAAAAAAGAAAGGTACCTTGTTGGTATGAGTAGCTTATTTCACTCTATTTAAGCCATTCTCCGGGTATTACATTCCTCCCCCTTAAGATCGAAACGTCCTTGTTGCGCTCGACCATCCACATCTCGTGAATGTCTCAACCATCCACATCCCTATGGAATTAATTCTCTCCTATTATTTTTGTTTCTATATGAATTTCATCGCACATGCCTCATTCTGTGTGATTTTAGCAATTTCATGTGATTGTTATTTTCTTATGATGCCTAAGAAACTTTCCTTTAGTAACATAATAATATTTTTCTTCATATTTTGTTGTATAGTTTGTGTATTCGTGTTGTGTGGGGCTATGAGTCATGAGGTTTAGTTTAGCTTTACAATTAGTTGGTCTTGGTTGTCTTTGAATACAAATTAGTTGTTTGCTCTTTTTTTTCCCTTTCTTTTGATCATATTTATTGGCAATTGTTTAGGTTTATGGCTGTATAGAATGTAGGAACTTGAAAACAAAAAAAATTTACTAGCCTGAGAAAGTGATCTCATAGAAAATTTAATGTTATGAAATTGATTGTATAGAATGATGAACAATTACATAATGGGAATAACCTGATGACTACCACCAGTATATATAGGTTGTAGTCATAGCCAAAAGGATTGATTCGATATCTTACCAACTAAGAACTTATTTTCTAATATTTTATAAGTCTTTTAAATAATACTTCCTCCGTTCCTTTTTAAATGCTACATACCCACATTTCACACAATCCAATACATATTTTTAATGCTTCATAACTCGAATTGCATACAAGTAAAAATTATGAAAATTTGATATTATAAATCTATGCGATTAGACGAATCCAACAAGATCTCACTTGACTATATTTTATCTTATATAATTATATTAAAAAGTCGAGTCAAAGCTACTCAATAAACAGTGCCAAAAGTCAAAACGTGCATTTAAAAAGGAACGGAGGTAGTAGTTTGTATAATAAAATTAATTGAATCCATCCCTCCTACTATCTTATTGAAATTGTGGAGATTCGTACTCATGGTTTAGAATAGCTTGGTTTATTGAAATTGGTGGATCAAGATATTCATATAGAAATTGAGGTTGATTATCTCGACGTAATGAACTGATTATTTATTTTATCGCATGTTTTGTGATCAAATTGATATAGATTCTTATGGTTTTCTATGCAAATGTTATGAATTTAAAGTAAAGCAAACTTTATGCACAAATAATAATAAGACCACAAATACTTGATTTTATTTGAAAAAAAATACACCGCCCGCGAAGCGCGGGTCAAAATTCTAGTTATAATAATTTTCTAAACCGTTATATGTTTTAATTAAAATTTAAAAATTCAATTTTAAATTAGGTAATAAAATAATTATAATAAATTTTTAAATTGTTATCTGTTTTAATTTAAAAATTTAAATTCAATCAATAAAATTTTAAATGAAGTTTTTGTGGTTTTCATTAATAATATTTTTTTATAGAACACTTTTTATTCTATTTAACTAATTAAAATTAGAAATATTAATCGATAACTTATCAGCCATTGGAAATTAATTAAATATCCGGCAAAAGTTGAATCTTAATTTAGCCTTGATTCACGTTCTTTTCTTTTTTTTTTTCCTATTATTTTACGTTTTAACTAATGCTAATATAAATTTATTTTTATATTTTATTTTATTACTATATATGTTATTTTTCTTCCATTTTAAGGTATATCACCTTATAAGATATTGGTCATATCATATATGAAGTATTTTTAAGTTAGTAATATATATATATATATATATATATATTCTACCAATATCATTTAAATCTGCCTCATTATAGCTGGAATTTGGAATCCACAACCAATTACTGTAAAATTAGGGAACAATTTATTCATAAATCCTTTTATTAATTTAAACTCGAGAATGATATAATAGTTGAAGAATAGGGAATGATTTAAATTAGTTGTTTATTTTTTCCCAATTATTCTATAAAATTTTAATCTAATTTTGAATTGTGTATGTATATAGATAGGTAGGTATCCTATATTTTTAAAGAAACTATGAATTAATATTAGAGTATAATAACCCTATATAAATTAAAAAGATTTAATTTGATATCCAATATTTTAACTTCGTTTAATTGAATAACGATATACTACTCCGATCCTATTAGTTGTATAGTAAAATATGAGAATTATAAATTCATGATTAGATTTGTATTAGTCACTCCATATCTATAAGAATAATTTTTAATATTATTTTTTGGGAATCCAGCTAGATAACAAATAGAAAAGAAATGAAACAAAAAAAAAAACAATAAGAGGTGTCCAAAAAGCAGAAAGAAAAAAATGAGCTAAGACTTAGGCTCTTGGGAACCACATTTTGGAATAATCCGCCGTTAATGCCCCGTGCGTGAAGTCTGGGGGAAGACCCATGTAGTGTAGAATTCTTCGAGAGATGCATAACGTTTTTCTAGACAATATTAGACTATGTTACCTTCGCGAAGTACATGATGGACTACACAACTGTCAAAAACGTCTCTCTGGTCTTTAATCTGATGCAAGAGGGGAGACAGGGGTGGGATGCAGGCCACTGGTCAGGAAATCCAATAGCATTATTTGGATGTAATAATAATAATAAATTAGTATATAAAAATATAAAATGAAGTTACAATTACAAGACAAAAATACTGAAGAATATCATTTATAAATGATTACAAATATATCTATCAAAATTATAACTTTAAAAAATGTAAAATCGAAAAGCAAAAAAAGGAAAAAATGAGCTAAGACTTAGGTTCTTGGGAATCACATGCCGAAAGAATCCGCCGCTAACGCCCCGTGCGTAAAGTTTGGGGGAAGGCCCAAGTAGTGTAGAATTCTACTAGAGATGCATAACGTTTTGCTAGACAATCTGCTACTATGTTTCCCCCGCGAAGTACATGATGAACTGAACAGTTGTCAAAGACGTCTCTCCTGTCTTTAGTCTAATGCAAGATCGGAGCCAGGGGTGGGAGGCAGGCCACTGGTCAAGAAGTCCAACAACATTATTATAATGTAATAATAATAAATTAGTACATAAAAATAATAAATTGATTATGGGCAAAATCAATCAACACAACAAGATTATAGAATAACTTAATTGTCAAAGTTGTTAAACCAATTTGTCACATTTTTATTTGCAAACCAATTTAGCGTATTTTTCTTTCTCAAAAATGTGATCAGAAAATCGGCATGAACCAAATTTTATTTAATAAAATATTATATTTTTTTTAAAAAAAATATATATTTTACTTCCCGCGCATTGCGCGGATGGGTATGCTACTAAAAATAATAACAATAATAACAACAACAACGTCTTTTTTGATTTAAATGTAAATAGTTATTTAAATTTAACTTGAAGTTGTATATGGCAGAAGACTGATTCTCGATGCTTTATCCACATCAATATGGGGCCCGATCTGTGGAACCACGTGTCGCGTATGAAAACCCCAACCTTCTTATAAGAGATTGGTCATCAATAAGGGTCCCACATTCTTAACAATCTCTTTGAATTGGGCGATGCCAAAGGCTGCTAAGAAGCGCAACTTGGCGGTCGGTGTGGTGGAGCAGAGATATGATAATTGCCGATTCCTCGCATTCCTCGCAGTATAATTACTTTTGTAACCCTCTAGGGAGGAAAATTAATTTTACAAGTAATATTAGTAATTGTAGTTCTATTAAGTATATATTTATAATAATACAAATATTATTAATAGTAATAGTAAGTGGATTAATTATAATAATTTAAATTATATTATTAGTAAAAGGATAAGTGTATCAATAAGCGAACAATACCATCTGTAATAATACTAAAAATAATAATAATAATAATAATAATAATAATAATAATAATAATAATAATAATAATAATAATAATAATAATAGAATAGAATAAATTATAATAATTCTAAATCCGAGGCGGAGGAGGGAACCAGCGCTGGACATAAGCCGAAATTATTATAATTAAATTATTAAATTATTATAATAAATTAATTATTATAATAAATTAATATAATAAATTATAAATTATTATAATTTAATTTATAATAAATTATTTTATCATAATTTATTTATTATAGAATAAATTATTATAATAATTTAATAATTTCATAGAATAAATTAATAAATTATTATAATAAATTAATAGAATAAATTAGAAATTATTAGTATTTAATTTTAAATTAAATTAATAAATTCATAGAATAAATTAATCAATTAATAAACTAATAAATTAAATTAGTATTATTTAATATATAATTTAATTATAAATTAATTACCCATAAGCCATAATTATTGTAAATGTGCAAATTTAACAAATATTATAATAATAACATATTGGAAGTTAATATTCCAAAAATAAATATTAAAAAGGGAAAAAAATGGACCAAGTGTTAAATTAACGGGTAAAGGAACGGAAGGATAAATGAAAGGACCAAGTTTTAAATGAACGGACCAAGCATTTGAAAATTTATGGAACAAAAAATAAACGGACCAAGGAGATAAAGGGGAGGACCAAGTATAATGCGCGGACCAAGCACGCGGACCAAGGAGATAAAGGGGATGACCAAGTATAATGCACGGACCAAGCATCCGGACCAAGCACCCAGTCCATCATTTAGGATAATCCTAGATCAAGCTTGGCCCGGATATTTTATTTGGCCTGGATCCGGACCAAGCATCCGGACCAAGTGGCTTTCCGTCTTTTCGGGTAAAAAACTAACTTATATAAAGCTGCGGGCAAAAAAGTTACTGTAAATTTCTGACCGGGCACAGTCATCATTCACCCAATTTTAAATTAAACACCACTTGGTCAGCGGGCAATATTCAATATTCATAGCGCCTCGAGGTTCGAGTCTGGGCTGCGGCCTGCGAGTGCAAGAACACAAAAAGGGATCATGCCCCAAAAAGATTTGATTTTGATGGAATTTGCCAGTCATGTCTTATGTCCACTATACCATGTGTGGAAGGTGGTCTTTCAATATCCCTTGCTGTTCCTGTTCCTGTACATGTTTTGCTTCCTCCCCAATTCTTCTTGTAAACTCTATTTCTCGTTTACCCAATTATCGTGCTCCTGAACTAGTAGTCACTACATTTCAATCGTCATTGAGTTTAAACGGTGGAGAAAAATTCACCTGGCAAGAGAAGGGAAGTTACAAGTTTCCGACATAATATTTGGGAATTTAGGTTTTCGCCCATCAAGAGGCAGACAGACAGTGAAGCCCTACGTGCGATTGGTCTCCATCCATTAATTTCCTTGTTCGCTCAACCACTTTCTTGTACAGCAATGCTAGCTGTTGACTGCTGTGATAATCCCATTTAGGTAATTAATCTGTTTTTGAATAATATCCATTCAATTTCTGTGTTGAGATGATGATTCAGGATTTAGGGATTTGGTTATGGAATGGAGTATATAAGATGCTATACTGTATATCATTGCCTTAGTGAATGGATTTGGTTTCAAGAAATTAACTTTTGATTGCAAAGATATGTCCTTAAATTGCACTAGAAGCTCCAACAGTTGTTCTTACAGACGCTCTGATTGTAATGCACTTTTGAGCTTTGATTGAGGACTTTGTTCCTCTGATGAGCGATGACTTAAATATATGACATTCAGCAATTGTTGATTTTACTTGTTGTTGTGAATGTTGATGGAAGAACTACATTGGGAGTCTGGACATCCATGGAAACTTAACATTAGAGATCGATTAGACCTCATTATCAGAACAAACTTGGTCTTTTAAATTAAAGGCTTACAACTTACAATTAGGCATCATTGAAATTTGATTCAGGTCGTTTTCTTCTGAACTGGCATATTCTCTGTTTCCCACTAATCCTGGTGTGGTGTTCCATTCAGAATTCCAACTGTTGTTACAGCGACCGCTTGATATATATACTGAATCAAATATTCCTACAACACAATCCTCGGGAGTTTATTTTTCCTTAAACTTTCCCTGCTGCTACTTGTTTGCTCACCCCATCATCATTTATTCCGGTCACATGTAAGAACACAGTTTTCTCGGACCCCCTCGAGGTCCACGTCTGTCTCAGGTACCACCATATGGCTTTAATTGAGGTAACTTTATATCACACCAGACCTTCTGTTTTATAGATGAGGACATAATTAGACTGTTGTTCTCCACAGAACCTTCTAAGTTGTCATTCAGCACATATAAATATGCTGCCCAAATGAAGCCAAACTCTTTCCTTGGACAGCTTATAGTGTTTCTCACGCTTCACGCCAACCATTTTTGTTCATACACAGCTGTGCTAGACTGCTGGCAATATGCAATAAAGTTTAAAACACTTAACCATTATATACTCCCTCTGTCCCAACTAAGATGTCCTGTTGGACTTCTGCACACAATCCAATGCACGTTTTTAATAGTTAATATCTCAGAATATATACAAGTAAAAATTATGTAAAATATATATTCTAAAACTATAAGATTAGACGAATCTAACAAGACCAAACTCGACTATTTTTTCAAATATATACTTACAATAATATTAAGTCAAAGTTGAACAATGAACAGTGTCAAAAAGTCAAACGAGACGTCTTACCTGGGACGGAGGGAGTATATAGTATCTCATTATTATATTATAAGTGTGAACGGAGGGCATTTGCTACGTGATATGATGATTTTGACCTTATGTTGTTTTTTTATTTACTTCAAATGACATTGCTGGTCCCGTTTTCTTTTTTATTTATTTCAAATGCCTTTAGTTTTGCATTTAACAATATAATATTTGCATAAAAAGAGCCCTAAAAGTTATATTTTTTCTATTTACTTCGGGTTTTGTACTTGCATTAAACTAATATTTGAAAATACAAATGCCATTTTCCCCTTAGATTGTAGTATCGTTAAGACTATCAGATGTAGTTACTTCTATATGAGACAATTGAAGCAATCATACAATTATGATGTCATCGTCACCATCTACATATCAAATCTTACGACCGAGGGGCGTAATCCGCTCCTAACGAGGACTAGTATATATATACATCGATAGAAACGTACGGTGGGATTTAGATCCCATTTCTTTTCTTGATGTAAAGTAGAAGTGAGCACACTGGTTTTTTTCCCCCCTCATAATTGATGCTTGCAATGCTACATAGTATGTCTGCAGGCTTATGTGAGAATCAAATCACCCATAAAAAGATGCCATCAAATTACCGATGGATCACTTTCCATTGATTCCCAACAAATGAGGTTTCGGCCATCCAGCCGTTGGTTTTACTTTAGGTGGTTTTGGGCATAAAGTTGGGTGGTCCGCAGAATTTGGTTGCATCATCTTCCACTTCTGCTGTTAGGTCCAGAAAATGAAAATCAAATCAGTTGCGTGGCTTTATATAGTTAAATTATTACATGGATTAATTAATATCTTGAAGCTAAAAAAATAGTACTAGTATCTTGATTCATTTCACTTCTTGCATTATTAATCATGTTTGTTTGCCCGGATTTTGACTTTGCTATATTGCTCTAATTAAACCAACTTCATATTGCTTACAATTTTGTTAGTATATCTTTTAGTTATTTTTTTATCTTGCACAAAAGGAGGACACAAAATCCACTTGCACTGTATTCGCAACACAGATTCAATAATTATTAATATTATTTTAAATTGAAATAATTGGCATACATTTTTAACTATACTCCTATCATTTTTGTAAACCCCACCACCCCCCCCCCCCCCCCCCCCCAAAAAAAAAAAAAGAAACTATACTCCTATCATTTTTTTTTTGGATGAGATATACTCCTATCATTTAATATACTTTGGATATATAATTATGCATGTTTTAATATATAGCATATTGTCCTAGAAAAATAATTTCAACAAATGAACCAACTAGGAGTATAATAAATTGTCCTAAAAATGATTCCAATCAAGTAACTATAGTTCTTTTGTTCCAATGAAGCAAAGGGAGAAAAACTAGCTAGTGAGTCTCTCAAGCACATTGGTTTCAAACTTTCATGTCCAATGGAATTGTAACAATGAATCGAAAATCGATATAAAAGTTGATTCATGTTCTGATATGGCAGATTTTGTATCCCAATGTCGCACCAAAGCCGTTTCTTCTATAGGAAGCTCTCTCTAGAATTGGCCTAGCGGCCAAGCTTATAAGTTCTTGGTTCTCAATAGCCAAAAGAATCGGCTCCTAAAAAACAAAATAGCCAAAAGACTCTGTTGGATTTCATTCTTGAAGCCATTGTGAGTAAGAGATAGTATTTGCAATTGTGCAGTTTCAAGAATCAAAAGTGTAAGGAAATCAGACTCTATTAATGATGAGTTGAATAACATCAACTCCCATCAATTAATTTTATTGGGACCAAGAAAAAATAGCAAAGACAAGTATCCGTTGAAGTAAGACCTCCACCAACGAAGCAATAAATTAAAATATACGGAGTACTAGTATTGGTACCAAGAAAAAAGAGTAAATAACTTAAATACAGAAAACCCGAAAATGTACACTTAATATGATAGTTTTTTTTTTTTCACTGCAAATTTACAAATTACATCAAACAAAGTTTTTTTGGGGCGGGCGGGGAGCGTTCTTGAAAGTTGAAACCAGTAATAAATCCTCCAAAAATATCTGACGCTGAGCATTGGCCTTTGGGAGCGATCAAATTCTTCTAACCGAAGTTGGAGTCCTGCAAGGAGTCACATCATTCTAGCATAATCTCACTTAGTGCAATAATGGAAGATGGGCCGGTAAAAATTTCTACCCCCCATCAGACAGGAGTATTTTACTTTTTCCAGCGTTTCCAGATACTCTGTGTAGTGTGTATGTGTACGTCAGTTCCTGGCCAGCAACAATGGCAAAGAATCAAGCTTTGTTTCCCCCAAAACCAGTAAAAAACGGAAAGCAGAAAATACCCTGACCCCCACGAATTTTGTTCGCCTCAATTATTGCAACTACCTACCTTAATTCCTCCCCCACTTTACTATGTTTTCATTTCTGTAACTGTTCAGTTCAATTCTTTACCTTATTATTATAATTATTGCACCGGACGGATGTTTCGCAGATTCAATTGATTGAGGGTTGATTTCAACTTTGTGTGGAATGAAAAGTGAAGTGATTTGACTGAGGCAAAAGGCATCGTGCGTCATCTTGTTAATCTGCATTAGAGGAGGACTTCAGTCTGCGATTTGGACACTGTGAAATCTCTTTCCCGCAGAACCGGTGTTGGCAGTTTTGCTTCTATAATCTGTTTGATTGCTGGTGGGGCGTTGTTGTCTTGATTCTGCGTGAGTTCCTCTTATCTTAATTTTTGGTTGTTTGGGACTTTATTAAAAAGCTATTGATTTGGAGCTAAATTTTTTTCTGGGTTGTCAAGATCTGTATTGGCGACGATTGATTGGGGGGTTTTTGTTTGTAATTGCGAGTGAATTGTTGGTCGATTGGAAAGCTTTGTGCTTTGGGTGGGTTTGAATGTGTTTGTTTCATTATTTGGGATTTCTTCAGTTTGTAGGTTGTTAGGGTTCTTTTCTGATTCGTTCTTTCTTGATTTTCAGTGTCTTAGTTGCTCGGTATCTCTGTTGATTCCTTCGAAAGAATTTTATGTGAGAGATGAATTTTACTGCCCTTTTCAGCAAATGAACTTCCGTTTGAGTGTTGTTCCATTCTAGTGGATTTACCAATGCAGTGTCTAAATTATTCATGGTTTTCAGCTGTGGGTTCCTTTCACTGGATATCTGGTATCTGTTTAATGATCAACCAAGTTAGCAAATCAGTTGTTTCATTGCTTTTCCTATCTTAGTTTGCACGAAGGTTGATATTAAGATTAAGACTTAAGATGTGGTTTATTGTGAATTGTTGTCTTTATTACATTTCTATGTGTAGACTCTATTTTGATAATCAACAACACATATGATCTATATAGGACTATGGATGGATCAATTCAAGATACTAGTAGCATGGACTCGTTTTTAAGGAACTACAAGCTTGGGAAGACCCTTGGGATTGGTTCATTTGGTAAAGTTAAAATTGCTGAACATGCATTGACAGGGCATAAGGTTGCTGTCAAGATACTTAACCGTAAGAAAATAAAGAGCATGGATATGGAAGAAAAAGGTCGGACATTTCTATATATGACAGTACTTTACAACTTTGCTTTGAATTTGGATGTTGTTATTTTGCAAAAGCATATTCATGGTATTACATATACTTGATTCCATTATGTGTGAGAGACATCATCAGCTTATTTAAAGAAAGAGTAATGGTTTCTCATGTTTCTTCTTAGGCTTCAAGTATTAGATGGCCATTGTGATCGAACATACCAAACTTAAATTAATCTTAGTGGGTTAGATACAAAATGTATGATAGCAAAAAATCTATCCACTTGATTGATTAAGCGGGTTTGATTGTTGGAAAATGGTAAACATTAAGTGGTTTGATTTTCACATATTCTAACTGAATGCGAAGTTACTTCACATTTGAATGCATGTTTGAATACAGGCTCTTAATACTTTTATTTTGGTAACAAGTGAATTAAGCCAACGGCTGCATGTTAAATGTCATTGCGGATCTTCTGTTCCTAGTATAGTGAAATTTAACTGGATCAGCCTTAGCCAATAGAGTTGTTTGCTTTTTGCAGTCAGGAGAGAAATCAAAATTTTGAGATTGTTTATGCACCCCCACATTATTCGTCTTTATGAGGTTGTGGAGACACCAACGGACATATATGTTGTGATGGAATATGTGAAGTCTGGTGAGTTATTTGATTACATAGTGGAGAAAGGTAGGTTGCATGAGGATGAAGCACGCATGTTTTTTCAACAGGTGGGATGCATTTACTGTGTACAAATCTAGATCTCTTTCCATAGTTTGGCCTGACCTTGTGAATCTGATAATTGCAGATAATATCTGGAGTAGAGTACTGCCATAGGAACATGGTGGTTCACAGAGATCTGAAGCCAGAAAACTTGCTTTTGGATTCCAAGAAAAATGTGAAAATTGCTGATTTTGGTTTGAGTAACATTATGCGTGATGGTCATTTTCTGAAAACAAGTTGCGGGAGCCCCAACTATGCTGCTCCTGAGGTACCTTCTTGAAAGTGATCATGAGCTTGTAAACATTGTAAAAGAGTGCTGTTGAAAATATTTGGAATATATCATGTCGATAGGTTATATCTGGGAAATTATATGCGGGGCCTGAAGTGGATGTGTGGAGCTGTGGTGTTATTCTCTACGCACTTCTCTGTGGCACCCTTCCCTTTGATGATGAGAACATCCCTAACCTGTTTAAAAAGATTAAGGTATGATAACCATTCACTGCAAATATTTTTTATTCTTGTTTTTTCTTTAATACAGTATTTTTTTTTTCAATGCTGTAATTTTAAGGGCCATGATTTCTGCTTCATTTTATTCTGTTTAATTTGTCCTTAGGGTGGAATTTACACACTTCCCAGTCATTTATCTGCTTGTGCAAGAGATCTGATACCCAGGATGCTTATAGTCGATCCTATGAAACGAATGACTATTCCTGAGATTCGTGCACATCCCTGGTTCCAAGCTCATCTTCCACGGTATCTTGCTGTGCCTCCACCAGACACATCACAGCAAGCCAAAAAGGTTTGTGGAATCTGTGTGACTATGTGGCGCTATAACTATTTTTGTTTATGTTCAATGGTGTAATCTTCAATGCGTGTACCCTATTCTGGGACCGTGAAATTTTGAACATTTGTTGGAGAGCTCTCTTTTATCTTCTTTAACCTTTCCTGCAGGTTCGTTACGGTGCTCTTCTTAATTTTGTGAACTTCTGCACGTTATTGAATATAATTCTAGCATTTGGAGCCATTCCTATTGTTTGAATCCTGAAAACTTATCTTAATTAATTCTATAAATTCCATCATGTGCAGATCGATGAAGATATTCTTCAGGAAGTGCTTAAGATGGGATATGAAAGGGGGCCCCTTGTCGATTCCCTTCGAAACCGGGCTCAGAATGAGGTAACTGTTGATTCTTGTCATTTTAATTTTGATAGTGAAGTTTTCTTATCTTATGTCTGCTGTTCAGGGTACAGTGACATATTATCTTCTGCTAGACAATCGATTTCGCGCTGCCAATGGGTACCTTGGATCTGAATTTCAGGAGAGCATGGTATGATACTTGTTTCTTATCAAAACACAAAGCTTTCCTGTCTATACACTCCCAAATTGCTTGTTATCTAAAGATTCTTGTCCTTCACAGTTTTGTTCCAAACCTCACATATTATGTTGGTAACATTTACGACAACCTATACAGGAATATGCATATAATCGCACAAGTCCAAGTGAAACAGTTACATCTCCTGGTGGGCTGCGCATTTCAGGAGTCAACGATTATCAACAATTTGGGGGAAGGCAGTTTCAGCCAGATAGGAAATGGGCACTTGGACTTCAGGTTAGTAGGCTTCTTTGCAGCAGCTAATTAAGCTCGTTCATCGAAGATACGAGCCACTATGCTGCTAACTTAAATTTTTTCACCCATTTTGGTTTTACCTGCTAGTCTCGAGCCCATCCTCGCGAGATAATGTCTGAAGTTCTCAGTGCTCTACAAGAACTGGATGTTCAGTGGAAAAAGATTGGTCCTTACAACATGAAGTGCCGGTGGACACCTGGCAATCGTGGTCACTATGGAGGACTGTTTAGCAATGCTATGGAGGATAACAATGGTTTCGGAAATGAATCTGGTATTGTTGAGAATGGCTGCAGCATTATTACTCCACAAAGTGCAGTGAAGTTTGAACTGCAGGTAACACATTATTGATCATCCATTTCATCTCCGACATCCAGTTCATACAAAATACGCCAGAAATGAAAAAAACATTGGTGCTGGGTTTAAACTTTTGTTTTTATTTCAGCTGTACAAGACTCGCGAAGACAAGTATTTGTTGGATCTGCAGAGAGTTCAGGGGCCACAGTTGCTCTTTCTTGACCTCTGTTCCGCCTTCCTCGCTCAGCTTCGTGTGCTCTAAATTTTTGATAATCAAAGTCGCACTTCTCTGATGTGTCGATTGTGAGTTGGAAGCTGATGCTGTATTGCTGTATATAGTTTTTATCAGAGCTGAATCTCTTCAAGGCAAAGATGAGCCACTAGTTTTGTTAGCTCAACTGTGTCAATTTTACAGCTCTAAACTCATCTAATGAATGATGTGTAAGATTTTGAGTTTATTCAGCTCTTCAATACTGTTGTAAGATATTATGAACCAGTATAAGTTTGATGGATGCAATAAATATAATTAATCATTAAATCAAATGTGTTTGAACATTTTTGTCCCTCCAACAGCTGACAGTTCCAGAATTCCCAGAATTAGAATCTAAATTGTTAAAAAGCTATGACATCACCAGGAAAACTGCCAATTAATTGACAAAACACAGTGGTGGAAGATCAATGGAGCTCCAGAGGGACAACTCCCCATTTTCATCCTCTTCATTGCTGTCCTTTCCCTGGTTGTCATTCCCATTCATCATCACCATTTCTTGTTGGTTTGATTGACAGGCTTTCCTGAGCCTGGACAGGTGATCCGACCCGTCAGGTTGAGTTGCCTTCCCCAGCTTCAGCTTCAGACATTCGGTGATCCCATTGAAGGCGTATAAAGAAGCAGAGAATTTCCTCTCGTAGTTCATCCTCTTCATTGCTTCTGTCATCAGAAACGGCTCGTCTTCCTGCACCATCGGCTTCGATATCTCCTCAGCAATGTCGAACGGCGAGTATTCAATGGAAGATGACCCGATTTCATCCAGGAAGTGGAAGTCGGCAGCTTCCAGGGCGATGGCGGTTTCCTCCTCCACATGATCGTCTTTTATTTCCATCTCCCTGGAAACCGGGGCGAAATCAGTGCAGTGATTATTTCCCACGGCCTGGAAATCAGTACAATCCATCCCTGTTGGGAATGTGTAGCTATCAGTGGAAATCATCAGGTCACTGTTTTCCATGGAACAATCCTCCTCATCAGGGTCATTCAGGAAATCAGTGAATTGCAATTCCGACACGTCAGGGACATCAGCCGTGCCCTTAGCCGCCTCCTGTTTCTGATCAGCTATCCTGATTTGAGCAGAAACAGGAGGCGAAGATGCTACAGAATTTCCCGTAGAGTTTGTACTAATCAGGGCGCTATTCCTGGCCTTGATCCTGCTGAGAAGAATATTCGTGATCTTCGATGGGAGGGCGGGTGTGGAGGACGAACTTGGCGAACAGGGCCAGAAGTTGGTCCGTGTATTCGCCCCACGGAGCAAGCAGGCCGCCTCATCGTAGGCCCTGGCGGCCTCCTCAGCCGTGTCGAATGTCCCCAGCCACACCCTGATCTTCTGTATGGTGTCCTTTATCTCCGCCACCCAACGGCCTGATGGCCGCTGCCGGACCCCCACGAACCTCTTCCGGGCACGGGTGGCTCCGCCCAGAGCCACCGCGGCGGCCGCCTCCTTCACCATCTCATCCCAGGATACTGGATTTTTTTCCTGATCATTGATGACTCCCTCAGCAGCTTTTCTTTTTCTTGCCATTGTTTTGGGGGGTTTAGTTTCTTGATTTTTGGTGGTTAAGTTGGTTGATGTGTTGGGGAATTTATATATATATATATTGAGGGAAAGGGAGATCATGTCAAAGGAGAAATGGTCTCCTTTTGTTTGTTTACACTCTTTTGTTGGTATTATTATGATTAATTTCTCTGTTGATTTTGGACAAATGGAAAATTTTTTCTTTGTGATGTTAGAGAAGGCTGTATTTGATATTACAATTAATATTCTCTTTGATGCTACTTCATCACAACAGCATACAATATTGTGGAGTATTAGTTTGACTTGGCCAAAGGGAAATAAATTTTGTTTCTTATATAGTTAAAAAAATGCACTGGTGAGATGCTTACTGCTTATTGCTGTCTCATTTGCCCATTTCTAATTTCTTTCATCATTAAAAAAATCAAACTGCTATTAGAGCCTTGTTTGTGGAGTACAATGATTAGATCTTTCTTTACTACTTATTTTAATTCCTAAAAAACATTGAAATCATCAACCTGTGGAAAGGGACTCTGTGCATCTTTTTCAATGCAATAGGAAATTGAAGTCTGGAACTAATAAATACCAACGAACTAGTAGTTAAATTATACCAATAAAAAAAATCTCAAGATGAATGCAACACGGTGTTCCCTAATGCAATAGTAGTATTTTTCTAGGACACAAAAAATGGCCATATAATTTGGGCATTGAACTTCCATTTAGTCGCGAATGCAGAGATTTATGCGTACTTATTCTATACCAGTATTTAACAAGTCAAATATGTACCTCAAGGAATTTCTTTACATTTGGGTTGACATTTTAAAAAGCTGTGATGCTATGTTTCTAGAAAAAAAAAAATGTACAGATATTAATGGTGTAATGAATGTTTCTTTTCCTTCCTGAAATTCATTCTGTGTTATTATTAAATTCAGTAAATGATATCCATCATAAATCACTACAAAAATCTTTTGTCGTGAATGATCATGGTCAGGTGAATCATTTTAATCGAGTACGTGGACAACAAGGATTCCACCAGCTGAGGTGGACAGGCAGACCAATTAAATTGTGTGGATGGATGATTTTGTAATTTCCTCTTGTATGAAAAAACGGTCGGTTAACTCGTGGCCGGTAGTAACTAACCCAATCAATCATTCTCTCCTTGTAATTGTGTACTACTTCACTATACACATTTATTTAACATTAGTTTTGGTTGATGTCAGCCAAAAAGTTTTTAAGGGTAGATTGTGACATTTCCAGTGACCCCACGCACTTTTCATACATAAAAAAAACTGCCAAAACTATGTGTAATGAAATCATACATAATAGTTTAATAATGCACTAACCATTTCTTTGAGGAATAAATTAATGATTTGAGATATATTAATAAGCTGTGTGATCATCGAGACTGAGTAAGAGGAATCTACGATCTTCAACTCTTCATTTTACTCAATTGCTTCTGTACAACATTATGATTTACTATATGTTTCTAAAATACATGAAGTCCCTTCTTAATTTTAAGTTCATTTTTTTTGGTAAAAACTAATCCAGATATATGCATATATGTGCTTTGCAATTCCACCCATATTGATGATGCCTTTTTTGTGAAGGGAATATTAACAGAGGAAGAAACAAATAAGGTTTTTGTGAAAATAGTACATGTATTAAACAAAAGAAAAGACACTAGAGTTCCATTGTTGCCAAATATATGTATTTATTTATAAATGGGTAGTTGCAAAGGCAAGAAGACGATTTCAATAGTGGTTCCTTACAACTCCAGGTGGAGGTTTTATACGGAAGCAGTGACCTTCTGCCATCTGTAGAACTTTTGACACAATCACAAATGCCCATTATTATATACAGCATAACATGTCAAATAATTGACTAATAAAGAAAGAGTACCATTTGATATGAATTCAGATATGCACTTCCTCAGAAACATTCCGACCTTTGATTACTCAAGAGGAGATGCCATTTGTAGGATGGTAAGAAAAGAAAATCTTCAAACTGTACTAAACTAGTAACTACACTCAGGAAACACAAGTACAGGTAAGAGTACAACATGCAAAATTTTCATGAGGATTACTCAGGGACCATAACTTCTTTCTTTATCTCTAAATAGACTGATATTTTAAAAAAGCGCAATATTTTCCAACCTTCTAAAACAACTAACATAAAGCATCTACTCAATGGGTTTACCAGTTCAAGATACCTACCATATGCCGGAAAACAGATTACATAAGCTTTTGCATTTTGCTGTCTTTGGTCCAACTGCAGTGCAAATGTCAGTTCTGAGATGCTGATTACATTTACAAATTGACTAATAAAGGCACTACTACAACTGAAAAACAAGTCTACCGGAATAGTGAAACTGTGGGACCTACACCTTCCCCGTCACCTACTGGAACCACCCAGTAGAGGAGATGACCTGCTACCGCCACTGTGGCTGCTTCCAGAATGTCTAACTGATTTTATTGAAGGATCTCGGTAGGCAGTGGCAAGTTCCTCATAGAAAGAAGATATAGTGGGATCATGTTGATCAAATCTGTCCTTGTTTATCAAACACTGCATCATAATAACAAATAGTTGGAGGGAAATCGATGGATAAGCTGAAAATAAATTCAACAGAGCAAAAAGCAGACCAATTTTTGGTTACAAAGGAACAAACGGGAGATCATAACTGCCATTCCCTTTCTCAAATTTCATCTGCTCTTTACCACCTCCATTAAATGTTGGCAGTATAATATTTGGATGAAATTTAAAAGCAGGCAGCGAGGTTCTAATTTTCAAGTTGAAGGTGGCGAAAAAGGGATGAATTATCAATGCATATACGTATTTAAATTTACTGGTGGTAGTTATCAGTAAACCAGAAAGCATCCCATGTTAAAGTCAAGGTTTAACTTTAGGGAGTGACTTCTTAGTTCGTGAGACTGATGACATTCACCAGGCAAATAAATACGAAGTATTTCTATGTAAATATTTGTGCCTGTTGACATTAAAAGGCCCCTAAGAAGTACATTCACATGTGTTTGGATCGCAATTATGTTCCGCTGGACTGTAGTTTAATTCAAACAACACTAATTAGGTTTCAAAACCGTAATAAGAAAATATATTTGTATAGAGAAACTAATATTTCATTGCAGCTAGGCAACAGGGATCTACAAACTAATTTATTATGTTCCCAAACAAGAAGCAGGACAAACAATTAAGATTCACTCACAGTGTAACACATAGTGAGAGCAATAACGAGAGCAAGATCTTCAACTAATACATGATAACCAGGACAGAAGTGTACCTCAGCAGGGTAACATTTGAAACAAGGTAAGAATCGTCTGCGGCAATAACTATTGAATATGAGAGTGAGAATTGGGAGAGGAATCATTAGGCTTGAAGCTAACGGAACTTTCTTTAGACCAAATAACCCAATGGCAATAACATGCATCAGCACTAACGAAAATATTGTTGCATCATGTACTACGGGCCAAAATTTTCCACCAGTTTCAAACTTGGGTTCATATACGTTTAACAGCTGCACCATATAAAAAATAAAGCCCAGTCAGCAGTCCGTACTATGTCAAAATATGCAAGGAATAAAAAAATAACAGATAAATGAAAAGAGTAGTGTGTGTCCTAGTTACTTTCATATAAAGTATTAGAGAATCCAGTCGAAATAGAAATTTGCATATCATGCAAGCTGAGTAGCTGACACAAATTTAACATGGATAAGATATACATGAGGGGCAACTAACTGACCTGGTTGCGGTAGATAATGTAAGCGATGAAATAGTAACCCAAGAGGAATGGTAAGATTAGGGGAGCGAGGAAGAAGTAGGTTACTCCAAGAAGGGTGAAGAATAGAATTTGGGGAATTTCCCTGTGATAAGGATTTGATGGGACTTCAAGTTCATCATTAGATGTACAACACAAACTTCCCTTCAAAATCCTCCAGAACAAGCGCTTTATCATGATAAGTTCTTTAGAAATAGTTTTGGTCCATCCAGATGTTACAACATATGCAATGAAGAATGAAGCCTGAAAAAGATAGGGGAAAAACATAGAAATACATGCATACTATGGATCTATGATTTCTCGCAATGTGTAACCGAGTTATTCAAAACCACAAAATAAGAGTGAATGAATAGATCTTTCAGCCCATACTCAGAAATAACATAAAGATATAATGCCAGCCAATCTATTTTTAACTTCTGAATAAATCAATTTATAAAGTATTCCTGGAGTCGAACAACAAAGAAATTTTTGTCATTTTCATTTCTCTTCTCATAACCATCATTTACATCCATGGGAGTTTTATGCTAACCATCCATGGTTGATTTCAATCTTATTGACAACATGGCATGAAATTTATTGATATTGTACTGAAACAACTATTCTGCGATACAAGAGACATGTCTTGTAGTCAGATGCTCTTGGAGTAGAAGCTGTCTGTAATTAATTTGTCCAATGGATTAAAAAACCATGCATACAAGAAATAGCTTCTAAGCAGTTTTTATACTTCAGAAAGCGACTTCATCGTCCACTCTTTCTTTCTTCTCCATATTGAAGTATGTAATATTAGGCGTAGAAGCCATCAATATCACCACAAAGAATCAAAATTGCAGACCAGTTACCATACATCAAAGAAGAGAACCCAAATATTCACGAAAATGAGGGAGAGAAAGATAACAATGAACATACTTGCCCAGGAACAGCCACACCTAATAGTTCGGGAATTCTTTTGGGCTGAAGTATAACATCAACCTTATATAGTGCTGATCCTGAGAGCACATTTGCAAAGAAGATGTTCCAAATGGTGAACCACAACATTTTAATGCATGCACTTTTCTCAATCTGACTAAGGGCAATATACCCTTGTATGGAGGAAAGTACAATCATAACAGGTGGCATTAAAGACAAGAACATCTCCAGAATGAGACTTGGAAGATATCCAGTAATTACTTGGCTGACAATTTTCCTGTGAAGTGCACAAAAGAATGTAGCTTTAATCAAGTATAAACTATAGTGTCCTGGTATATATACTTCAATTCAAATAAAGATGCGACCTGGCCTTGAATATTATATATTACTGTTGGCGGTTGCAAAAGAAACTTACAAAGTTAATACCCCTCTCAAAAAGGGAAACCAGGTCTCCAACTGATCCAGATGAGTTAGGCCTTGCACAAAGAGAACAGGCACAAGGAACAGAACAGTGATGCCAATACATGCGAAAATGACAACAATAGTGCACATCCACCTTTTCAAAAATGAAGAAGAAAAGAAAGGCCAGTATACATCTTGGGGATCGGGAGCTTGTTCAGTAACCCATTCCGTTGGTTTAACTGCTTGTTGTAGATGTGTAGCTATTGCAGCACTAAACCGTGACTTGAAAGAAACAAAAGCAGCTGAAACTTCCTAATGAGAGATCATATGACAGAACATCAAAAGTCAGAAGACCCAAAAGCTAATTTATAATCCATGTAAGAACTAAGAATAAATAAGATGGAGGACAACCTGGAATTGTTTAGATTAAAACCTCGGCATCAATAACAATTTTGTTGAAGTTTAAAACACAAACATTAAAGCCAGAATCCTTTAAATATACCACCACAACTTGAACTTTTCTGTTGGAACTTTCCCCTTTGAAATTGGCTTTATCAGATCTTGACATGGCAGTGCTCTACTATCCATCAAGATTGCAATTTCTGCAGGTTATCTTATGATGGGTTTTCTTCATTTCTTTTTTGGGCACAAATCTTGGAATAACTCTTAAGGTCCCATAAATTTCTTTCTTGATAATGCATGACACAAAGTTTGATTTGAAACAGGACTTGAGTCCTATCATATTATGAAGTTAGGTCACATAGCCAGTTAGCCACAGCTAAGACTAGGGCAACGGGCAATTGAAAAGATATCATCTATTCTCATTATTAGACAGTAGGTTCATTTTAAATCATGATGCTTTCATGCTATCAAAACAATTTGTTTAGATTTGCTCTATGCTCATGCTTGTCAAGCTAGATTTTACAACTCCGGCTAATTCCAACTTTCTATCAAAGTTGAGTTATCCCACATCAGGTTCTATTCAAAATGATTATGATTATATTGCACTTACATGTAATAATGGATTTGTTAATACATGACTTGTGAACTGAGAAATGAACACATCTTGTCATCTGTCAATTTACGACGCCACTTTATATCATAACTCCTGCCATATATCCTTTTAGAGTACAGGATATACTTGACAGATTTTTAGTGATGAGAAAAATCATCTTCACTATAAAAGGGAATTTCTTGTGAAAGATATAAATTTTGGGGCTGAAAATTATATGGTCAGTAAGAGTAAGAACACCAAGATATAATAGCCATGATCAGCACTATTGCTCTGTATTAAAAAAAAGAACACAAAAATATATTATCACCAAAAAGACAATGCAATTTCTTTTCTTTTTTGCCTCTTCAGAAGATTGTTACCTTTCCAGCAATAGAAGATCGTTCAGCCATCACATTTTCTTCCACATCTTCAAGCTTTTTTTCGTAATGATCTAGAATGTCAACTTTCTTCCCAAAAATGCCCAAAAAGCCATCTCGCTTGTATCTTTGTTTAGGATTTTTTTTTGATTTTGCATGAGTAAGACGTTTATACGCACTGTCAGCCTCATTCTAGAAAGGAATAGGATGGTTCAGAAAATACACAAAAGAAAGGAAAATAAGATGTTATGTGGCATGCCCAAGCATGCATCTGACTCTAATAAACAAATTCTAGAAATTTGGGGAGTTAGCATGACAGACGAAGGTGAATTCTATTTTCCACTCAAATTCAAATTAGCCATCTTTGAATAACCATGATCATCTCAATAGCCATGCAATGTGATATAAGTATCCAAAAGGCAGTGAAATTGCAACTAATACAATGACTTGGTACATGTGCATACAAATAATTTGGTGTTAATAGTGAATGGATGGAGGTGCAAGTAGAAACTGCAAAGGACATAAATAGGCTACTGATGGATTGCAATTTGAAGATGGGTATTAACATGAAAGAAAAATGAGCAATGGTAAGAATAAAAGATTAGGCAGCATAGATAATCAAGAATGCAGTTAATTTCGTCTTTCTTTGGTATTCTTACAATTAATCTTTTGAGTTTTCCTGTCCGACGAATCACGGAATGGGAAAGATAGGTCGAAGGATAGTATTTGCAGAAAAAGTTCTCAACACTTTCACTGTAGGTCTTTCCAGGAGTGGCAGGTATACTACGAACTAAAATGGTGAAATGGCCTGGCTGAGGCTTTGAAGAATAGAAGTAGGCAATCCTTTTGGAGGAAATATAGTCATATTCCTGCAGAACGTAAAACAATTGAAGAATAGAGTTACATACAAATCAGGATGAAAAATCTCTCAGGAAGAATGTGGCAATAAAATACATACAAAGTAAAGAAGATAGCAGACAACTGCTGTGAAAATATAAACTGCCGAGAAGTGTATCCATAACCTGTTCACATTCGAAACAAAGCATGTTTAGCATCAACCTTAAACCCATAACTACAAGGGTTCAACCCAGATATAATTGAACTTAAGAAAACAGGTTCAAAATAGATTAGCAAATGAAGCTTGGCAGTCTATGCCTGAGATAAGTACTCAAATCCACTTCAAATCACAAAATACCAAGCTGAATAGCACATGCTTCTAGATGCTATAAACAAAAACCCAGAAAAGTTCAGCCAGAATATGAAAAGTATCTTCCAAGCAGGATCTGGTGAAGCATGGATAACTCTCCCTTTCTTCTTATAAGAACAAATATATGCATGTATGTGTGTGTGCTTGTTTGCCACTGCATGTGCGTGTGTGTCTGTTCGTGTGCCATTTTTCCAGGAAGTACAGTATATGCATGGTGACTTTACCAGATTTGGTTTTCCGCGTATACAAAGCACATGGTCAAAGTCTACAGACTAGAAAAATGAACAAAATATACAGTTATCGTCATATGTAAACACCAAATTCGCAGTAATTGCTAAAACAAATAGATCATTCATGCAAAATAAAATTTGTGCTTGTTATAGCATGTAGTAGCAACCTGTTTGACCCATCATCAACATTTGAAATGCTAAATGCTTCCAGAGACTTGTTTGGTAAGTCAGTAAAGTCAATATTCAACTGATTCCCCATATAATTGAATGGGAGGAGGATGAATATTCCCACAATACCTCCAAACCTAAACACTTTTAGCCTGCAAACCAAAGCAGAAATATACTCTAAGTTGCGCAAAGATAATCAGCAGAAGAGGATAACTAAAAATTCCATAAAATGAAAAAGTTCCAAACAATTTGCAAGAATATTATATGGTTACAAATCAAGGAATTGGTGCAAGAAATATCTCAAATCAAATTCTTAGTTTCTCAGCACCCTACAATTTCAATGTGCCATTTTCTCGGGATTTTAGGAGCCTTTCTTTTTTTCTTGCGCCGAAGCCCTTATAGCAATAGTCGCCTTAAGCCTTATATCTTTTAAGCAGGAGATACAATTTTAACCTAGCTAAACAAGGAATTATTATTCATAATCACAGACCAAATATCTTTCACCTAATGCCTGGAAATATCTTAGATTCCAAATATTATCGTGTCACATAAGCAAAATCTGCTTTATTGCATCCATTAACAAACAAAATAAAAAAAATAAATAAATAATAATTTACTACTAAATACCCAGAATTCAAACAAATGCTAATTATTGCTATTCATATGGAGTATATGCCAGGATGACAGCAATGAGTTGAAATATAAACACAAATTCAACTTTGAAATTAAAAAAAATTGAGTTTTCAACCAACCCAAAGGTGATTATACGCATAAACACCACAGCATCCAATCCAGAATTTGCCAAAAGCTCATCTTCCGATGGCCGCCATGCTCGTTTTACCCATTTGAAACATGAGAAACATCCTCCCCTACGGGATTCATATTCCTCCTCAAATTTTCCTTCAGCGAGGAGGCGCGGTACATAGAGATCATCATTGCTAGATTGGCTTCTTAATATGGAGTAAAGGATAAAGAAAAACAAACAAAGGGCTACATTAATTCCCACTGAAAGTAGAAGTGCAGAAAGAATCATTTCTTTAAACTCCCAGAGTTGTGTGCAACTTTTTCTCTTACACCACCGCAACTGCTAATTCAGAAGGTCACTAATTGAAACTCCAATCTTCTATATTAATGGCAACGAAGCAAATATGCTGCAAATGCATGTAAAAATCCTAGTTAGTAAAAGTTTAGCCAAAAATGAACCTATAAAAATGCAGATAAATTACTTAGTCCAAGAAAGAATTAACTAAAAAAAATAGTAAAAACTTTAGCCTGTCCCCCATAAGCATGTAATGTTGCATTCCAATTCGATATCTGATTCAGTTGATACTCCAGTCTCAAGTCTCAATACGGTCAATGAATCAAAATAAATAAACACCATACACAACAATATCATATAACAATTTATCATTCAAAAGTGTACTAATTAACAGTATCTCGGTTACCCAAAAAGCAAAAGAAGCTCATATCTCACAAATTAGATATATCCTTCACGTAATACTCGATACCAGTCAAAACTTGAGTTCCGCAAATCCAATTCAAATAAAATCAATAAACCTATCCAGAAAACGCAGATTGGAGCACAGCCTAAGAATGATAGAAAGTCGAGAGCAGGAAAAAATTAAACCTTTCTTCAGTCCGAAGGCTAGGAGCAGATGGTCGAAAGAAAGGAGGCAGAGTAGAACACGAAATGTGAAGTCCTCCATAAAGTATGTATGGCGGAAACGAATATGCGAGCGTGACAGCGTATCCCAACAGCTAAAAACGCTGAAGGAATGAATAATGTTCATAATACTCACAAAAATCGTGTTTTTCTCATTTTTCACAACAATCACTAACCGTGTGGGTGCTGGGACCCAGAATCCATGACCTTCATCAGTTCATCCACCGACTTGTACCACCTGTCCACGGTCCACCTGTCCTGGATTAATTAATTACACAGTGACTAGTAAAAGAAGATGTTCTGAGGGCAACCTTGTAATAAATCACAGATCTTGGGGCAAATTATTTTTATACCTAATCAACCAAACCGGCGTCTTTCTTGAGAGTTGAGAGGTCCTAGGACCCCAATGAGTCCTGAGGAATCGTGATACGTTATACGTGAAGATGGCTCCCGTGCACTCACATTTTTTACACAAACACACAAAAAATAGTTAGATTAGGGTACACACAAAAAAACTTACTTATTCTACACTTTCAATTCTTATAATAGAATTTGGAGTCCGGGTCTTCATTATTTTAGTCCGGGTCTTTGTTTTTAACACACACACATCGGGGGAGGGATTTAGGCACACACAAAATTTGTGAACAAAATTTGGAAACGTCCATTGTTTGACGTTGAGGCAAGGGGCCGAACGGCCACTACTGGCCGTTCGGTTGGAATAGTGGCCGTGCGTTGTTTTGTTTTTTTTTTCTTTTTTCTTCTGTATTCTTTTAAATCATATGTTAATATATTTTATTATGTTATTCCCTCAGGTGTCCGTGTACGACAGACAGACGGCCTCATACAGACGACAGCGTCGGGCTGCATATGACGAGGCTACCGGACAGATTCTGGCTATACCAGAGCCCCTCCACCACCACCATCTCCATCAGCAACAAGTAAAAAAAAAAAAAAAAGTTAAGAACGGCCATTACTGGCCGTTCCTCTTTGGAGCGGATCAGCCAGCACTGGCCGGCCATCTCTTCATACCCACGGCCAATGCTGGCCGTCCACAATAAAAGGAGCCCGGCCAAGAATGGCCGTTTGGAAAGGGGTCGGATGGTATTGGCCGTTCGTTACTTCCTCCAAAACAAAAAAACTTAACGCGCACACAATTAATCTGCGATATTTATTTGAATGTAAAAAACATACGAAGTTGGTACTGTTCTTCCATCATATGTTCTTCCACTATATCTTCATCTCGGTATTGCTACTCATCTTGCTCGTTTATATCCATTGAGTCTATGAATATAAAAATACTTAAGAAAAGTAGGATTTTGGGTTTTGCTGTTTCAACGAGGAAGAAAAGGAAGAGAGGGAGGGAATAATAAAGAATTTGTAAATTTGTGTGCCCAAATCCTTAAAGTGAGTGCCCAATCCCGTTTTTTATTGTGTGCCCATAATCCTTTATAATCCTTAGAGTGCCCCAATCCCTATTTTTTAATTAAAGGGAATATATGATATTTTACATAATAATGTTGTGCCCCTAACCAAAACTGTGTTCATATAACCGCAGCCCGTGAAGATAGATAGATCAATTTGGTTTTGGAAGTCCAGGGAGCTTCCAGCAATGTCTGACCTGCCACTATAAATTGTACACTCGGAGTGAGCTAAATTCACGCGTTCTGATCTCCGCCGGATTCAACCCGATCATGTCGTACTTCCCAAAAGACCACTGCGCTGCTGATGACGAAGCCGACGACTTCGATGAGTACGATCCCACGCCGTACGGCGGCGGTTATGACATCCACATGACATACGGCCGCCCTCTCTCACCTTCGGAGGAGACCTGCTACCCAAACGCCTCCGCCTCCCTCGACTTTGATTACGATCGTCCGATGTACACTTCTTATGCTGAGCCCTGCGCCTACGCCGACGAAGCCTTGGAGGACGAGTACCGGAGCTACGCCCGCCCCAAGCCTCGACCCGCGCCGCCCCGCCCAGCTGGGTATGGTGGTGGTGACTACGGCGGCCCGCCCCGGCCCAATTATGGGGGTGAGTATGGAGGCGGGGGGCAGCCGGAGTACGGCAGGCCCGAGCCCGAGTCTGAATACGGGTCGGGGTACGGGAGGAGGCCCGAATACGAGCAACCGCCTTCTGAATATGGATCCGGGTATGGAAGGAAACCCGAATACGAGCAACCTCCTCATTCTGAGTATGGATCCGGCTATGGGAGGAGACCGGAATACGAGGAACCTCCTCCTTCCGAGTATGGATCCGGCTATGGGAGGAGGCCCGAATACGAGCAGCCCCCTCAAGAATATGGATCTGGGTATGGGAGGAGGCCCGAATACGAGCAACCCCCTCAAGAATACGGATCTGGGTATGGGAGGCGACCCGAATACGAGCGCCCCGGTGAGGAATATGGTCGGAGACCCGATTCTGAGTTCGGGTCTGGGTATGGCCGGAGGCCTGAAGGCGAGGAGGACTATGGGCGGCGCGAGGAGAGGCCGAGTTATGAGACTGATGAGTATGGACGACCCAAATACGAGGGACGTGAGGAGGAGGAGGGGGGGGGGCTATGGCCGCAAGCAATATGTAAGTCCTTTTTCTTGATGATCTTATCCTTACTTAATTTTGTCTGTATTGCGATTGTCATGATCATTGTAAATTTAATGTTTGTAATTGTAGGGATCTGATGAGGAGGAGGAGAAGCCTAGGCATGAGCATCACCACCACCACCACCATTTCCGCAGGCATTATGATGATGAGTAAGTGAGAGGTACCTCTCATGACTAAGGCTGTGTTGCTTTCTCTGCTTTCTTCAGATATTGAATGGAGGCTTCGTGTGTTTTCACGTGTGTGTGTGATGGGGCTTGTTTACCCCAAATGTGTTTGCAGAAATAAAGGGTGGATTTGGAGGGGTCATCAGTGTCTGTAGGCCTCTCTTCCCCCCCATATGTGTGACCTCTTATGATGTTGTTTATGAAGTAAACCATGTTTGTGTGTTTGTTATTACTATTACAACATGAATCCATGTGATGGATGATACTGTGAAATACATAGTGCAAACATAAATTAACCAAACAATAATAGTAGAACGGTACAATCAAATACTACTATTCAATAGAAGCAGCAAAGCAGTTTTATTGGGTAGGTTCAGGTTCGCGGCCATCACCAGAATGGTCCAAATCTGATTCAAAAGTTGCGCGGTGAGTTCTCTTCTGTGACATCACCATTGCTGTCATCATCAAGGCTCCCAAAGACATTTGACATGGATAAAGGGTTATAAGTGGAGCTCCCCCTTCTTAGCCCCTCAATGGCACTTAATGCAGCGAGGGTGCTCTGGTATATCCTCACAGTTTCTTCTCCGAGCCAGACTGTTGATGAGTCGCTATTCGGTGTGCCGATCGGCTCACCAGCAGCAGCAGCAGCAACCACCACCTCAGCTTCCAGAGGGAACAGGGTTTCGAGAATTCCCTCGCACTCGTCGATTAGGCTTGTTAGCATCTCTGTTGTGAAGAATGGCTCGTGAAAAGCAAGCTGAATGAAGGGAACACTCAGCCAAGTCCCTGTCCGTTTATCAAATTTCTTCAAAATCTTCACCAGTCCTAATGGAAAGATATTTGTATGAGATGTAAGATACCTTAGCAGCATTGATATATGCAACCTCAAGAAAGAAAGAAAGAAAGAAAGAAGACATCATGATTGGAAGAGAAAAAAAAATTGGAAAATTCATTATTACCTACAAGGTTAAGGCGGCTGTAGCTTTTGAGGAGGACCATTTTGCCATGAATAGCAACACAGTCCTTGCGAATGTTCATTAGCACTTCACTAAATTCAGCCTCCGAGGCAAAAACATAATTGCTGCGTCCTGCCCTCTCCCTCACTGCCTCAAATCTCTCCTTGAGTGCCTGACATGACACCAACAAAAATAGCATTGGTCAGAACCATTGCCTGTAGTTGCACAAATTATGCTGTGTTTATGTTGCTACAGAAAAGCATAAAAATAACAGCATCACGCCAATCTCTCATAAAACCCCAGTCCGGTGATTGCCAATGGTCCTGACGGTTTTCAAACTCTCTTGTCATTGTCAATAAGTATTGTAATATTCAAATCATGCGTCATGGCCTTTTTAAACAAGAACTTCCAGGGTTTTCTTGTAGTATTAAAAAACAAAAACAACACCAACAAAAGAAAACCTCAGGCCAGTTTCTGCCTATTTGTATCAAATATCACCTTACCATTTGCACATACTTGATTAACACTCGATCTAGCGAAGGGTTTTCGCCCAAGGCTTTGTCCTCAAATCGAAGGAAGCTAGCTACGGTGTGTCTACAGATTCTACAAATAACAATCTATCCAAATTCTTCCTACACGAAATTCGTCTACAGATTCCACAGTTGTTTGTGCCATGTTCTACATAATTCTCCAACAAAAACCATTGTTTTAATCAAAATATATCCATTTGAATTTTGAAGCTTATTTTCAGGACGTGATGCTAGCAAATTTTCGTGTTTCAGATAAAGAAATCTACTGAAAGTTGGAATATGCCTCTGGATATTCCTTGAAACCTTTTCAGCCTTTTCAGACTCCGATCCACACCATGCTAAGTACTTATATAGTTGTATCAAACTTGCCAAGTGCTCTGTCATATAGTCTTAAGTCTTAACAACACTAACAGAATGTATTGCACTATTGCCTCAGTTTCATATCATAAATCAAGCCCAAATTAAAAAAAAAAAAAAAAAATCAACACTTCCTACATGCCTCTAAATTAAATGTGCAGTTCATTTTCCATGTTCAATTTCTTGGTTGAGAAATGTTCAGCGGTTTCTACGTTGGAAAAGGAGGAGACGTGGCGCACCACTAAATTTCAGAATCAGTAATTCTTGAATTTTTCCCCCTCCGTTGACCCAGCGCGCACACCTCTTCTTTTACAAGGTACCCAAATATAATTCATTTCTATTCGTGTTCTTCGAATGAAATAAATAAATAAATATTTTCAAACAATGGAGTTCTTCAACAAAGCACCTTTGGTGGGTTGGAAACAGCCTTTTTCCAGTAATATAAGTAGAATATTTTATGCAAAGTCATCGAAATGTTCCCTATGATGAATCTCGCTTCAATTATGCCAATACTTCATTAATTCATAAAAGTCAACCATCTAGGAGATGAAAGAACAGGACGAACACGAGAACGATTTAGGCACGCTAGCAGTTTTGACTTACAATTATAGAAAGCAAAAATTAAAGAGAAGAAGAACCTGGAAGATGATGATGAAATCCTCCTCCTTTTCGACGTAGAAATCGTTGAACTTTTCGAGCTCCACACACAGGATCGCCACGAACAACACCTGAAGCTCCGGCAAGGGCAACGGCGGAGCACCGGCGGCATCCCTGTCGACTGCGGGTGGAATATTTTTCAGCAGCTTCTTCAGGAGCTTGTAGTTCAAGTACTTGTCCCTCCACTCCGGAAAAGTCCGCTCCAAATGAGCACTGAATTCTTTTCCGAATTTCATGTCTGCTCAATCTAATCCGAGGTTATTGACTTATTGTGATCTTCAGACAATCACGACCATTACCATTTTAAACAGATTGGTTAACGAATGAGGTTAAAAAATTTGTCGAAGAAAGCAACAATAACATAGGAGGGGCAAAGGTATATACTTGGGGGACAGAGGAATGGAGATCGAATATGCTCGAGGTAAATCTTATTTAATACTACCTTTCGGGTGATTTGGGGAAAATTACAAATTGTAATGAGGGGGAAACATGGAACAATGGTTCTCGCCCATTCTGGGACTGTTAGTTAATTTCCAGTTGACACATGCTGAGCTACCAAGAGGGGTGGTGAGAATCAACTGGACTATCTGTTCGGCATAAGGAATATCCTTGTGGAAAGATTTAATTTTTATCCAGTACAGGTAAATGGACAGATAGGGTTAGGAATTTGATTGACTTTTTTCCTACGTAGCATTAGCCAAACGACAAAGGAAAGATGATGATGATATAGTAGTTGGAAGCAACGAGGGTTGAGGATATTCCGGGGGACGAAGAAATCAACGGCCGAGATTTCTAGGAATGGATGGATGGATATTCTGCGGAGATATGAAATTGTTGACATGGTACATGAAATCAATGAGATAACAAGTTTCCTAAAAGAAATAAGCAGATGTGTAGATCTGGACTGGAGAAGTTATTATTCCATCAGTATCAATGCCACCACCAAACCTCTCAACAAATTAATAAATCAGATAATTGAATACAGAGTAGTATTTAATAGTAGTACTTGGAGAAGCCCATAGCAGTAGTGTGTGTGTGTGTCTGTCTAATTTGCAAAGAAAAATTAAAGAACCAACATCAGACGGTATTATACATTTCAAACATCAGGGTAATAAACAAAACAATGGCTAGTAATCATCTTCCATGCCAATCAAAAACATTCTTTCTAACTTGTGTGCAAGCAGTTAATTAGACGATAATACATAATTCTAGCCCCAGAAACAAACAAGTACCGACACTGCCACCAATCTGAATTCAATAGCGAAAGCATATTTGAAATATATGCATGGCGATGGCGGCTAACCCTCAATTCCGTGCACTTTCTACGTCAAAAGATGAATCCTCGATCGGAAGCGCCACCGTCTCAGCCTCAATTAGCGGCATGGCGGAGGGAGGAAACTGCAGCCGCATCAACGGCCTCAGCCGCTGCAGTGTCTACGACCGCCCGTCAGTGCGCAAATTATTGCTGGCGCTGAAAAGTGAAAAAATGGGCCCCCACACCGCGATAAACACTTATGATGCTCCAATATTTATAGATATAGTCAAGCCCATTAAGCCCAAAACCTATATAGCCCAGTCCACGAGTTTGGCTAGGACTAATAGCATTTCAAATTGTTTAAACAATTAATGATTTTCTTGAGAGATTGTTTAAACATCTAATAATACTCCATCACCAATTGTATTATTTGCAACTTTTGCATCATTGACACTATTTATTTAGTAGCTTTGACTAAACATTTTAGATCAGTTAATAAGAAAAAATATAGGCAAGTGAGATGTTGAATTCGTTTAACATGCACGTAGTTTTAACATATCAAATGTTTATAATTCTTGTTTGTATACAACTTGAAATATGCATTTTATAGTTTTGTTTCTTTTGAATTTATGCTACAAATAGCCAGCACAGAGGTGTCAATGTTACCAAAATAAAAAATAATAATAATAATTATGCAACAAATAGTAATTTTACAAAATTCTCTAATACAAATTGCTCATGGTCGAATTAACTTACTTTATGGACTAATAATTATCTTCTTAATTATGAATTAATTGCCAATCAACTTTGTATTGTGGTTCACAGCAGTTCCTCTGGAGTCAACACTCTCATTACATCAGTCCAATCCTTCATCATCCACAATATTGCTACTATTGTCTGTCCAGGCCTGTTTACAGTTCGTGAGCTAAGGGACCTTTTTCCCCCATCATTAAATTCCTACATCCAAATATTACACTAGTACTGTAAGTAGTAAAAACATAAAAATAGGTGCACTGATTACAATTGTAATAGAACGGCCAATGTCTCATGGAAGTTACGTTCATTGTTGCGAGCATAGTACAATTGATCATTTAGTAATCAATTGAATGCCATCAATATTGCTTGAGGAGGGTTGTACCATCTGTCCATGAAAGACAGTCCCCGATATTAGGCAATACTAAATCCAGTATATGCAAGAAAACATAAGTTCTGTTTTGGCAAAACAGCTAAATCCAATCAGCTAATTTGTCTCACAATATGAGATAAAATAGCTTATTTAAAAAGACAAAATAACTTTTTAACTAATTATTACTCACAGAATCAATTAACAGCTAACAGCTAATTCCCAAATAGGACCATAAACTTTTTTCTTCAAAATAAGTGGACATATGTAATTAAATCAACCTTTTGATCAACAGACGTTGATGGTGTGGTTTTAAAATATTTATTGTTAATACTTCATGAAGTTATAATTATTTAAGTAAAACGTTGTATTCAAAACTTTATGAAAATGAAAATTATTTTTCTAGAAAGTCCATACATTTAGCATTCATAGAATGTCTAGAGAGTAGTATTATTTACAAAAATGCATATCAATATATAAAGTGAGAGTAAAATAACAATACTTAAGGGCCTATATAGCTTGATTTGTTTTAACTTTTATAGTAGTAATTTGTAGACTGTAAAGATATATTGAATATTGAACATATAAAAATTCAAATGGATTAAGAAGCAAGAAATTTGTGGACAACATATTAGGTGGGGAAAGAAACTTTGTTGAATTTTGTGTATAACTATTTAAGCTTTGTGGGAACATGTAAAATGTATGCTACTTAAGTAATGCAGCCAATGGGCATTTCACATGGGGCCTTATTTATTACATTTAGGTAATTACTACTACAAATTAGAACTATGATTCAATGGGAATAGCAAGATCAAGTTGTAAGATTATGACAATAGGCTTACATAGTTTGAGTGAAATAAAAATAAAAAACCATTTTATATTTCAATGTAAGATAAGAAGTTTATAGTAGTAGTATTGAAGAGTATTGAATGCCATGTGGGAAAATAGCAGAAATTGTCCCTCCTAATTAATTGGTTGAGTCTATGGAGAAATTGACAGCCACGTGAGCTTGCCAAGAGTAAATGCAATGTGGTTCTTGGGGAGTTTCTTGCCATTTAATGTTTTAAATCATTTTTAGTTGTTAAATATTTTACATAATGATGATGTACTAACTAAACAGTCAAAGTATTCTTTAAGTTTTATGGGGCACATATTTTTCTGTTTTTTCTCGTTTTACCTAAAAAAGAGTGTGTTTTACTCTAAAATAATGTTGGTTCCTAATAATAAATCACAAGTATTTCAAAAAGATAAACTAATTGTTATGACTTAACAATTCATAGTCAAATAATTTCAAAGAAAATTGCATTAAAGATGCAACCTAATAATAATAATAATAATAATAATAATAATAATAATAATAATAATAATTGGTGGAACAAGTATTAGATTATTCTCACTATAGTATAATTATATTTACAGTTATATTTGTTCATATACATTAAATAAAACAGGATTAATATAAGTTTAGAGAAAAAAAATATTACTGATTTTGTTGATTATCATACAATATTATATATCATCACTATATATGATCTATATCAATATAATAATCAAATTAAAAATTTACACTTAAAATGAAAAATATTGAAAAAGTTTACCTAGACAAAGAGAAACCCTAAAGCCCTCATCAATAAATTGAAATATCATTAACAATGCAATTCGTTATAGAAGTATATCAGAAGAATTTCACACGGACCATCCCATAATAAAATCAGTAATTTGCTATATTATAAGTACTCTACATTAGTACTTCCTCCGCTCCATTTCTTTTTAAGTGTTACACTTTCTTCTTTTAAGTGTTCCATAATAAATGCTACATTACCATATATAGAATATTTTTAAAGGTATAAAAGTTCCACTAGAGCACTTTTGTTCATTGCATTAAATTTCGTGTCATTTTTTTTTTATGTTACACTTATTTTAAAATTGAGGGAATACTATGCAAGTCAAAACAAAAATGATTTGAGACTAATTCGCAACAACTCAATATGAAAGCCAAAAAAAACTTGAGAATAAAAATGTGCGAGTAATTATTTAGACCCATACCTTAATTATTAATTAGAAACCTCCACTTTAAAAATGAAAAACACAAAAGGATTTACTGGTAATTTTCTCTGACAAAAAATGTGGTGGATAGTGGACAGTAGTACAACACTAGTCGGCTTCAAACACAGCCTGGCTTCATAAATGATCATTCATTTAATGTGCAAGTAAAAATAAATTTTTTATCCAGTCATTTCAAAATATTTGATATTTTTATTTCTATTTCATGTATTATTAGTACTCCAAAGTATGGCCGATGAAGCTGACTTTAATTTGGCATGATATGATTCAAAATTGAGCAATTTAAAAATACATTTTATTGAAAATTCAAGAGAAGAATATGGAAATTAAAACCTATCATTCACATTATATTGTGTTGTACTAGTATTTGTCAACAAGCATTTTACTAGTGTATAGTATGTATATTGAATATACACGTAACATTACACAACCGATTCGAATAAAAATAAATAAATAAATAACATTTCTAATTTGATTAACTATAAAAACTAGTGTATTATTCAGATTTACTACTACTTTCCAATATGTCCCAGAAATACTACCTTCCTGTCATCCCAAGAAACCAAATAAATGTCACAACGACTATATATAATACCACTATTTTTCAGGGATATGATTTTATATTGTATATACATATGGGGTTTTCCTTTCCAAACAATGTGGAGAGTGGAGACTTAATGACTACCAAACAGTGGAGTGCACCTAAAACTGTTATTCAATGTAGTTTGAATCCCTAATAAAATGATATACCCAGAAACTAAACTAATTATGGATTAAAAACACAAAGTTAGTCTAACATATCTGTGCAATTGGGGATTCAATATAATATCCCTCGTTAGTCATTTTCCTTCGCTGGAAGGCTCACATTTATTTTCTAATAACCAACATGCAATGCAATAATAATATGTGTAATTTCGGGTGCCCTCAAAGTTAGGTAATTACCTATTTTTACCATGACCGGCCCTGAAAAATAGTAAATGACGCGAACGTTGTAAAAAAGTCAGAAAGAATTATTATTGGAAAAAAAGCCAAATATATCCTTTTTGTTTCAAAAAAAGCCAAATCTATCCTTTTTCTATTTTATTACCGAATTTATCCTCTACATATGGAAAAAAGGCCAAATATATCCTTTTTGTTTCAAAAAAAAGCCAAATCTATCCTTTTTCTATTTTATTACCGAATTTATCCTCTACATATGCTAATTATATCCGGAAATATCCTAAATTCACTAATCGTGGAATGGCTGCTGACGTGGCAATAAATTAACTTAAACCCTACACGCTGGATCGAATTTGAAGTGTGCCTCAATTAGGGCTGGGGAAAAATACCGAATATACTGCATACCGCACATACCGTATCGAAAAAAGAAATATCGAAATTTTCGGTATACCGTAATTTTCGGTATGGTATCATACCGAAAAAAATTCTCCGTACCGTATACCGTACCGAACTTTACGGTATGAAAAATTTCATACCGTTGCCGTACCGAACATTTCGGTATACTGATCTTCGGTATACCGAAAGTTTCGGTATGAAATATTTTCATACCGTTTCCATATCGACATTCCGAAAATTCGGTATTTTCGGTATTTTTCCCCAATTAGGGCTGGGGAAAAATTTACCGAAAATTTTACCGAATATACCGAATATACCGAAATATACCGAAAATTCGGTATTTTCGGTATTTTTCCCCAATTAGGACTGGGGAAAAATTTACCGAAAATTTTACCGAATATACCGAAAATTTTCGGTATTTTTCCCCAGCCCTAATTGAGGCACACTTCAAATTCGATCAAGCGTGTAGGGTTTAAGTTAATTTATTGCCACGTCAGCAGCCATTCCACGATTAGTGAATTTAGGATATTTCCGGATATAATTAGCATATGTAGAGGATAAATTCGGTAATAAAATAGAAAAAGGATAGATTTGGCTTTTTTTTGAAACAAAAAGGATATATTTGGCCTTTTTTCCATATGTAGAGGATAAATTCGGTAATAAAATAGAAAAAGGATAGATTTGGCTTTTTTTGAAACAAAAAGGATATATTTGGCTTTTTTTCCAATTATTATTGGGGGAAGATATTACTCTATTATTGCCACCTTCCGATCCTACTGTGGTAAAATAAATCTAGAATCAATACTTGTGGGCTCCACTTTGCCCATTTTTTGAATAAAGCTCACACATTCACACGTGTTTGTGCGACATCAACCTTGTCGCTTCTTTTACTACTACTGTATTAACTACGTTACTTTTTAATTGTTTCATTTCAATTACTATTTTCAACTATCTGACTTTGGATAGTTTTATATGTTTCGTTAGATGGTTAAATAAAAAATTATAAAATAATAACGAAAGTAGAGATTACAAACTTGTTAACCAAGAATTTTCGTCGATTGATATTGATGAAGAATGATTACAAGGATTGAGGAATGGGATTACAGAAACTTAAATAAAAGCTGTAAAGGAACAAGAAATTACGGAATGGAAGAAAACAAGGAAGAACTTGCAGAAAGTAAAAATATTAAAGTGCGATTCCTCTAGGGTGTGTGTAGATGTCGACTAAAACTGCTGCCACTCATATATATAGGCTCTCAACCCTAAGGTGGCTGCATTGTCTTGAAGGCTATCGGATGAGGAAACTCCTTGATCCGCTCCCTGTGATGGCGTCAATTATGGGTGATGTCTCCTTGATTCTTGCGTGTTTTTATGTCGCCAGCTCTTCACCACCATTTAGCCATTGGATAAATCCTGAACTAGCTGGCGGCATCTCACCATTCGCCATTATCCGGATAACTCAAAAATTGGGCCGGGTTTCTTGATTGGGCCTTCGGATTGGGCCACTCGAAAAATGAATTGGGCTAAATTTACTGGGCCTAATTCGTTGGGCCTAAAATATTGGGGTTAACAGATGCCCCCCTCGCGCAATTTGTCTGATAAGCATTTTAAGACATATTTGCGCGTTTGAATTATAAGTCTGGCCCATTAGGCCCATTCCAAAACCCTAGCCCTATTTGGCTTCTATAAAAAGCCACCACTTGTCCAAGGGTTAAAATTTTTTAGGCATTTTTTGAAAATTTCCTCTTTTTCTCCCAAACCAAACCGCCGCTCGCCATCTTCCTTGAAGGAAATTTCCACTCGTCAAGGTGCGCCGCCGCTGCTCCGGAGAATCGCCGCCGTGTCGACGCCTCTGCCGCCAGCTTTCTCCATCGCCGCCATCGCTCTTCACGAACGCTGCTAGCCTCGAACAAGCGCCGCCAGCGTACGTTGGGCGCCGTCAGCCTTGGCTCCCGGCCGCAAGCCTGTCGCCGCCTACTCCTAGCGCCTTGGCCGCCCGCCTGTGCGTGTAGCCGTCCTCATCTCGAGTGTCTCTATCGCTGCCCGCATCCAGCGCCGCCACCCAGGGATCCTGCCGCCAGCTTGGTGAATCCGCCGCCAGCTTGAGGAAATCGCCGCCAGCTCAACCGGCCGCCAGCCCCTGCTGCGCCGCCAACACCTCCCTCACGGGCCGCCAGCCATCTCACCCGGCCGCCAGCGTCTTCTCTCGGGCCGCCAGCCATCTTGCACCTGGCCGCCAGCAACTTCGTGGAGCGCCGCCAGATCCTTCAAGAGAGGCGCCGCCAGCTCTCTCCGGCCGCCAGCTCTCTCCGGCCGCCAGCTTTTTCTAGCTCGAGCCGCCAGCTCGAGCTCCGGGCCGCCAGTCCCAGGCCGCCAGCTTCTGCCCCTCGGGCCGCCAGCTCCCGGCCGCCACCAGCCTCTTCTCCGGGCCGCCAGCCTTGAAGCAAGGAGCGCCGCCAGCTTTCGCTTGCCGAGGACGCCGCCAGCTCGGAGTTCTCGAGTGCCGCCAGCCTAAACCTGCCGTCGCTAGGCATCGAGCCGCCAGCCTCGGACTTTGGCCGCCAACCGTTGCTTGCCAGCATCGCCCGGCCGCCAGCATCACCCTGGCCGTCCGCCATCCAGCTTGCCGCCAGCTCTTGCGCCGCCAAGCACGGGCCACCAGCATCTCTCTTCGGCCGCCAGCTTTGATCACTTGGCCCGCCAGCATCACCTTGGCCGCCAGCCATCCAGCTTGCCGCCAGCATCACCTTGGCCGCCAGCCATCCAGCTTGCCACCAGCTCTTGCGCCGCCAAGCACGGGCCGCCAGCATCTCTCTTCGGTCGCCAGCTTTATCACTTGGGCCGCCAGCCATCCAGCTTGCCGCCAAGCACGGGCCGCCAGCATCTCTCTTGGGCCGCCAGCTTTGATCACTTGGGCCGCCAGCATCACCTTGGCCGCCAGCCATCCAGCTTGCCGCCAGCTCTTGCGCCGCAAAGCACGGGCCGCCAGCTTCTGCCACAGGCCGCCAACTCTAGGCCCAGCCTCATCTCCGGCCGCCAGCTCCGGCTCCAGGCCGTCATCTGTTCGGGACGCCACCCCGGGCCGCCAGCCGCCACGCTCCGAGCTTCGAGTCCTCAGCCGCCAATCACCTTCACTCCGGGTCGTCGCCGCTCATCTCTCAGCCACCAACCCGGAGCAGCCGCCGTTCACCCTCAGTCGTCCGTGCCCTGCCTCGGCCTCCATCATCATGACGCTGCTACTCAGCCATCAACTACTCAGCCTCCAAGGCCGCTGTTGATAGCGTGTTAGGGCAACTATCCAGGGTTGTTTCCATACAGGGTTACTGTGTTGGCCATCACCCTTTGTCCGTCTTCCTTTTTACTAGGTTTTAATTCATTGAAAGTAGACCCGTATGTAGGTCGACGCTTCTCATCTTGTTCCTCAAGGAACTTTTCCAAGCGGGCCGCTCTCTCGGCCAACTGGGCAAGATCAGTGCAATCCTGCACAATTAAATGTTCTTTCAATTTTGGTAACATATTCGCTACTGCAATATTGCCGGTCTCCCTATCAGGCACCGCAATTGCGCATCGGCCCTTAAGCCGCTATAATCTATTGATAAATGTGCTCGCCGCTTCATCTGCAAATTGTTTAGCATTAGTTAACTCTGTTAAACTGACACTTGTCAAAGAAGTGTAGAACCTGTCGTGGAAGGCTCTCTCCAAATCAGCCCAACCCTGAATTGAATTAGGCCGCAAAGATACATACCAAGCGAAGGCAGGTCCAGTAAGGGATGTACTGAACAACCTCAACTTCAGCCAATCATTGGCCGCCATCTCACCGCATTGTGTTGTGAATCTGCCCACATGCTCTACAGTGGACTTGCCGTCGTCCCCCGAGAACATAGTAAATTCGGGCATCTTGAACCCTCTCGGATAGGGCTGCATCGTATCCACCAAGTCAGGATAGGGCTTTCTGTAAGTAGGCCGCTCTATCGGCCTTAATTGGATCCCGAAATGCTGCTTCATCATATCTGCAAGTTGATCAGGTGACACTTCGGGTGCCTGCATAGAAGGCAAGGCCGCTGGAGGTGTGGCATGAGGCATGGCGGCTGGTATGACAGGTGTCGCCGCCACCCCATATAGCGTCTGCCCCCCTAGCCCTGGCTGCATACAACTAGGATTCGGCACGGGAGTTGGTACTGGTATGGCGGCTGTAGGAGACGTAGAAGGTGTCCAAGCCACTCCATGTGGCTGTGGTGTCTGCCCCCTTGTGTTGGCGGCATCCAACCAAGGTTCAATGGTGCTGCCACCTGAGGTGTGGTTTGAACATTCGGCACATGAGGTGTCGCAGCCTGACGTGGCGCCATGCCAAGTCCACCGGAGGCCGTCGTACAACCTGGTGCATCGTTGGCCGCCATCAAGTATCCTGATGAAGCATACATCGATACGGGAGGTGCCACATAACCAAAGTTCGGCATGCTAGGTGCCGCAGGAGCGAAAGCATGAGTGGCCTGAAATGGGAATGGGGGCAAACTGGCCAGGCCTCCGGACTCCGGGAGTGGCGGCTAGCCAAAATTGGTTCCCCAAATCCTTTGTTGGCCGCCATACGGCCCTGGACATAGGATGTTTGGTGGCACAATCGTACCATTTGCTGGAGCAAATCTATCTTGCTCAGTACGCAAGGATCCACATATTTTGTCAATTTGGTCGGCCATGGCAGGCCGCAACACATCCATTAGGTGTCTTGTGAGCAAAGGCATGAATTCGGCCATCGATTCTATCATCGATAGCCGCATTTGCTCGGTCAGTGTAGGGATCTGCGTAATCCCCTGTTGTGGTTGAGAAGTGCTCGCCGTTTCAACGGCGTTCTCAGATGTTCTAATCGGTGTGTCTTCGTGTAGTGACATTTCTTCAAATTTTTGAGTTAAGTCCCTTACTATTCGGCCAGATCTAAGTTGCATAAACTGGATCTAAGCGGATATGGTCTCAATCTCGAGTCCCACTGGGCGTGCCAATTTGTTAACCAAGAATTTTCGTCGATTGATATTGATGAAGAATGATTACAAGGATTGAGGAATGGGATTACAGAAACTTAAATAAAAGCTGTAAAGGAACAAGAAATTACGGAATGGAAGAAAACAAGGAAGAACTTGCAGAAAGTAAAAATATTAAAGTGCGATTCCTCTAGGGTGTGTGTAGATGTCGACTAAAACTGCTGCCACTCATATATATAGGCTCTCAACCCTAAGGTGACTGCATTGTCTTGAAGGCTATCGGATGAGGAAACTCCTTGATCCGCTCCCTGTGATGGCGTCAATTATGGGTGATGTCTCCTTGATTCTTGCGTGTTTTTATGTCGCCAGCTCTTCACCACCAAATAGCCATTGGATAAATCCTGAACTAGCTGGCGGCATCTCACCATTCGCCATTATCCGGATAACTCAAAAATTGGACCGGGTTTCTTGATTGGGCCTTCGGATTGGGCCACTCGAAAAATGAATTGGGCTAAATTTACTGGGCCTAATTCGTTGGGCCTAAAATATTGGGGTTAACAAAACTACAAAACTTATGTTAGACTTACCTTCAAAATTATTCTCCAACCTAACCAAATAAAGCTCCAAAGTCAGCTAGTTAAAAACAGTGATTTGAATGGAGCAATTAAAAAATAACGGAGAAAGTACTTCTCATTATATTTATGGAAAAAAGGACAAATAGGTACTTTTTCTTTTCCAAAAATTCAAATCAGTTTTTTTTTTTTTTTTCTATTTTATTATCAAAACAGTCCGCTATAAATGCTAATTATGTCCAAATCAGTCCATTGTTCACTAATTATGCTCTAATTGCTGACGTGGCAAGGGTTTAAATTTAAACTAACACGTGGGCATATATTAGTCCTTTTTCTTTTATCTTTTGCCAATTCAGTCATAAGCTTTTATTTTGTTCTATCTAGTCCTCTACCCAAATCAGTCATTTTTATATTAATTGGTCTCCAACCTTTTAAATTATTTCATTTCAGGCACAAAACCTTAAATTTTTTTATTACTACTAATCCATTTATCAAATAAATGCCAGCATATTTTCGTAAATAAAATTAAACACCAAACCTCATACATTAGATTTGACTGCATTGTTACTGAATTTTCCAAGATCCGGGATTTTACGGACTCTATCTAACCATCCGACTGTAACCGATGGTTCATTGGTTCTGGTTTCTTTCAGCAACAATTAACACAATCATACTTTGTTTTCTACCTTAAAACGTAGTAATGATTTAATTTTAGTTTTTTGTGTAAATGATTTAATTTTACTTTTTGGAAGGTTGTGGATGTATGAATCATGGACAATAAAACCCAATGCATGAGGTTTGGTGTTTAATTTTATTTACGTAAGTATGTTGGACATTTATTTGATAAATAGATTAGTAATAATAAAAAATTTAAGGTTCTGGGCCTGAAATAAAATAATTTGAAAGGATGGAGGCCAATTAATATAAAAATGACTGATTTGGGTAGAGGACTAAATGGATCAAAATAAAAATTTTGGACTGAATTGACAAAAGATAAAAGAAAAGGGACTAATATTATATCCACGTGTCAGGTTTAAATTTAAACCCTTGCCACGTCGGTAATTAGAGCATACTTAGTGAACAAATGACTGATTTGGACATAATTAGCATTTATAGTAAACTATTTTGGTAATAAAATAGAAAAAAGACTGATTTAAATTTTTTGAAAAAAAAATGACCTATATGACATTTTTCCTTTATATTTATAGTAGAGTATATCTTTTTCCTATAATATACTCTTTCGTATTTAAAAGCAAATATGACGTGAAAGAGATATAACACTATATATGTGTCATGTGTCTACTTTGAATATATATTATAGTAATATGTTATAAAGGCGTCGAAAGTAAAGAAATTTGTGGTTAGATTATAGCAAAAAATTAGTGGTTAGAAGTTCAAGTTAAAGAGAGAAAAAATTGTTGTGTGAAACAATTCGAAGCAGTACACTAAAACTCATCAAGTGAATTAAATATAATTGAATAGTCAATTAAATTTTATGGGTTGAATATGGGCATTTGATTACGGTTTAAACGAATAATTACATTGTATATCGGGGAATTAGAAGGAATACTAAAAAAGACTTAGGACCTATTTATTTTGGCTTTTGAAAAGAAAAAAAAATGAGGATGGATAAGGATAATTCAGAAGCAAAAGCACTCCAAATTGTTGTTTGGATATATAGTACTTCCCACGTATGCCATTAATACACATTTTCAACGATTAATAACTCAAACTTGGTACAAGTAAAAATTCTAAAAATTTGATATTTAAAAACTACACGATGAGACGAATCTAACAAGATATCACTTGGCAATATTTTGTCTTCTATAACTATAACAAAAATAGAAGTCAAAGTGCTACAATGAATAGTAAAAAAAAGTCAACGTAACATTTAAAAAAAATGGAGGGTGTATTAAAGTTACTTTTCAACGAAAACATGTTTGGATGAATTTTACGTAAAATGACTTTTTATATATTAAAATTACCAGAATAGAATTTATTTTATTTTCTTATTAAATAGGGATATTTTTGTATTTTTATACCTAAAATGACTTTTAATTTTTTAAAAGTAACCCCTACCTACTTTGAAGAAAAAGATATTTTTGACTTCTACTTCTCTTTTCATTTTGGTAAAAATCAAAATAAACAGAAAAAAAAATGACTTTTAAATTAAGCAAAAGTGAAAAGAAGGGAAAAAAAAAAAAAAAAAAAAGAAAAAAAAAGAAGAAGATAGTAAAACAAACAGCCTCTTATTTTGACAGCGGAAGAGTAGAAAAGGTGAAGGCACTTATTATGTAAATTTGGCCAATTTCCGAATTAAGTCCACTGATGATTGTGTACACAATTTAATGTTTGATATTGATGCATCACATGCCCTATTTTGCCTATTGCCGGCAGCTAAGGGAAATTTATTTATGTACTCATCACTACCATTTTTCTAAATACTCCTACTACTAATATGTATATCCAGAAAGAAAATAGTACTATATGATTAGGACATTTTTATGACTAGGGCTTTAGC